>CAKNWU010324887.1:0-33977 GCA_932072015.1 Andricus quercustozae
AATACCTTCTCATTAGGATGAGAATGTAAAAATGTCTGCGTTTCAATATGATTTTTTAAATTAAATTGAATTGATGAAATTGAACTTTAAAATTTCCAGCTTTTGTACAATGCCTTCTTATTCTGTGAATAAAAGTTAAACTTCCCGTGTGGAAAAATGTCCTGGCAGTCTGGTCACAGGTATGGCCCAGGTCTGGGTTTATCTAGACTGTCTAGTCTGGAAGATCTGATCTGGCCCAGGTCTGAAGCTAGTCTGGCACAGGTCTGACCTTATCTAGACCGTCTAGTCTGGAAGGTCTGGCCTCTCCCAGGACTGGCACATATCAGTGAGCAAAGAACAAAAAAAGGTCTAAGTTCCATCAGCATATTTTTTTTACTAATATATTTCAAAAAAGTCACAGGTCTGGCCAGCGTCAATACTGGAAACCAGAATATGTTCTGGTCTGGGCCAGGCCAGCGCTAGAACATTTATCCACACGGGTTCGCCTGAGGCTGATTTTTCTATCATATTTTGAAGGACACAATCAATTTAGGTAAACTAAAATTTTTTGTTCTCAAAAAAATAATGCTAATCTAATGCGTCAATGCAAAATTACAATTTTGTTCGTTTTATATATTTTGCTAAATATACGAATTTGGTGATCAAAATTTGAACAGAAAAGTATACGTAAAACAAAAATAATGATTTCTTACTTTTTTTGGAACATAACAACAGGATCTTTTTTGAGGTCACTGAGGTCGACGGTAGCGCCCTTCCTTCTTACTTCAGGATGCTTTTTAACCATTAACCACCCCATGTGAGAGAAAAAGAATCCCCTTTTCGAGTTATGTGGATCAGCATCAGTGTCCACAAATTTGTGATGCACTCTGTGGTCTCTAACCCATCCGTAAATGTGACCCTATAAAAAATGAAGAGGATGACAAATGAGTTCAATTAGTAATAATTGAGCAATTAAAAGTTAATTAAACTAATTGGATAATAATTTTATACAATAATGATTTCTACAATAGAGCCTTCCTTTTTAATAAGGTCTACAGAATAGATAAACGATTAAACGAATTTTAAATTGAACATAATTTAATAATTTAAATAAACTGTCTACCGTTGCGTAATTTCACGTAGAAATAACCACATTTCCAGCTTGTTCGGGGCTTAATTTAAGAAAAATTCCGTAATAATAGTCAGTGCAAAAATTGAAACCAAAATTTTCAATTTGGAACTCTACGAAAATAATATGTTGAAACAATGCAAATTTTCTGCAATATTTCAGTTTCTATAAGAGGCTCAAATTGATTGTAACGATCTCATTAGTGGAATCCAAACTCAATTTGAGCAGAATAAGGTTTCTTCTATAAAAATGGTTACGAAAAGCATTTTGGAAATGTGTAACTGTATTTGCTTGGAGAATTTTTTCTCATTATGTTGGGGAGGATGTGCTTTAAATGGGTGCAATGTTCATTGTTGTTCTTGATGCACCGCGCATGTCATCCGTCCCTATTTAATAGACGATGATGATGTCCGGTGTACGTCACGAGTCCTTGAGTTAAAAGGGTTATTTATAACTAGATAGATTGTACTGCACATCTCTCCAATCTACAACCAGTGCAGTTAATCAAATTACTTACCTGGTATCCTATAGTCTGAAGACACATCATAATTATTCGCATTGGCAGCTTAGCCTTGTAAGCTCTGTGACTCCAAAGTCTATGACAGCCGGCTCCAGTTCCCAATCCGGTCAATATCACGAATCCGTACACTGAAATAAAACAAAATATATTAAAAACTTGTCTGCCATTATCAGAAATTGGGATGGTAATATAAATCAACATATTATATAATAAAATGTAATTATTAGATAAAAAGTGTAACTATCAAATTATATACAGATCATGTACTAATTATGCAAACTTGTTGGACAAATTAAAATTTAATTTTAATTCAGTACAAAGCTTCTGAATATCAAAGAATCTACATTTTTAAGATTGTGTGACAATATCTTTTCTTATAAGCTCATCATTTTTCTGAACCAAAGAAATGTTTTTTCAGAAAAAATTTAATAAATGGCTGAACAGTACTCACTGAGAAATGGACTCAAAATGTGGGATTTGGTACACATAAGATACATTCCGTAGAATCCAGCAAGATGTAGGTATATAAGAATGGCAATTCGATTCCAAACTACTTGCATTTTATATTCTTTAGTTTCATTCTTTGGTTTCTCTAAGTTTGTTTCCGATTTCATGGTAGAGTCGGAAGTTTTGTAAGCCATTCCTTCCAACATCTTCCCCGACGGTGTTGGTGTCATTTTTTCTAAAAAAAAAAAAAAATATGAGGAAATAGGTAAAGCCACAGCTCATACAATCAAATTCCGTTTAATTAAAGAAATCCTAAAGTACGAGAAAGTATTTATATAATTAAAATCGGTTGAAGCTTGTGAAAGAGAAAATAATAAATATATTAAACCATGAGATAGCTTTTAACGAGATAATTTTTTTCAGGGAATCCTTTTTGCTTTAACGAGAAACTGTCTTATTTTCACCAGGATTCTACATAAAGAAACCTTACCTAGTAAAATAAAAAAATACTGAATACCAATTTTGCAAAAAAAAAACTGAATTACCTGATAATACTAATGATGACTAAAACAAGAGTGAAATATTGAGATACAAACCAGTTGGTGGTAAACCAGAATCCAGGATAATTGTGACCAGATTCCCGCAGATTTGATGTTTTAGATGTATACTCCAGCTGAATTACATCAGAGGAGACTTCACGTGAATAGAAGAAACTACACCCAGTTAGAAGTTGATGTCACTCGAAGTCAAAGAACTTTACACTTGCATAAATTTTTATTTTTGCGAAATATTCATTATCTCTCAGTCGATCGAACTAACACGGATCAATTCACTTTGTCATAATTTAAGTAAATCTTGCCTAAGTTTGATAAAAACTGATGTCACATGAGAGAGAATGAGTTTTAAACTGTCAGCCAGTGCAGGATGTCAGCGATTGCAGCCCATACCCTACGTGCACTGAGCCAATATTCCCCCTTGTTCGGTCCCAACGAGGATCCATTGACTTAATTAAAATGTTACGTTCATTGCTATTGAAACACTTACCTAATATTCCTATCATCCTAATATTCGCATGAGAAGAAACTCGAAGGAAAGACACTATAAGGTCTCTGCCTGGATACACTCTGATTCAATTAGAGCTAGGCTTTGCCTTTTATTATCTCGTTCTTCAACTTAGCAATGCAAAGTGAATGATTGTTTTTCGGAGAGCCATGACTTATTATTACTTTTCACGACTAGGAATATTTAACGTTAAAAAATTTACATTGTACAAGGTTCATCTATTTGCACAAGATCGTAAGCCACACCATTTTCAAAAATTTATTCTTTTATGTCGATTACCGGTAATATTTTAAGTCAAAAAGTATGCATGTAGTGCCTGATGAAATAAAAGGCCACTTCCATGTTTCAAACGAGCTAACACTCCTTCTAAAATCATAAAACCACATGCGAAAAAAGCTCGTATCCCACGTTGAAAAATAAAGCAATGTGCGACGTAAGACATGTAATCATGTATCAAGAGATAGAGCATTACCAAGCTAGTCTGAAAGTTGTTCCTTTACATATTTTCATTTTCTTCTTTAAGTCGTATTTCATGAAATGTGAAAAGTGCTGCATATGGAACTTAGTGATTATTAGTATTAGAAATTATTCTATTTCTTTCGCGTGGACGACGCATAATAGAATAAGTTATGCAAATTGATTCTTTAAATATATGTTTCATATAATTTGGGTTTTTGAAAATTAAAAGAATAATATTATTAAGTCTTTTAGGTAAATTTGAACCCAGAAGGCTTTTCAGTTTATTTAAATATTTATTCTCGTAGAGCAAGTGGTCTTCTGAACGTCTAACCTTACAATTTGTTTTTTGCTTCTCCGGTGAATTTTCAATTCATTGTCAGTGACCTGAATAAATAATTTTCAAATTACGAGATAAGAAGGGTAAAACGGGATGAATGAATCAAGTCTTATGTGATAGGCTTTAAAATATTTTCAACTCTTATGAAATTAAAGAAGCATGTGACAATCAAGGACTCTACTTAAAAAATATATTATGCAAAACTTCAAGAAAAACAGAATTATATTAGATTCTGTCGAAATTTGAGATTTTGTCAGATTCTTTGTTTTGCTCGACGAATATTTTCTGAAATGCAAAACAGAAAAATCTCAATTTTACAGGATATCCTCAATTTCTAATAATGCTGTTTCTGTCGTTCGTTTTTGCGTCCTTGATTAGTTAGTGGAAATAATAAAATTCGAATCCCTTTCAAAGCCGATTGGAGCAGCCAAACATAACAATTTAAAAACACGATAACAACACAATTTTCGTTTACGGAATCGAAAGTATGGATAAATCTCCTTTATCGAGATTGAGAACTTATTTTGGTCATACGTTCAAAAAATATATATATATATGTTTATTTAATTACACATTAAGAGAAAATCGACGTTTCGACCCGTCTTTGGGTCTTCCTCAAGATAATAACATTATTAAAAAAGTGTCTGTAAAAACATACATTTTTCATAAAATTCAATTCGTACATCTAAAAAATAAATTTCACACTAAATAAATTACATATATTAAAATCGTTACCTGAAACAAATCGTTCGATGACATTGAAAATACAAACAAAACGGATATCAATCGAAACTGTTAACAAATTTGTGGTTGTTGTTTTTACATTTCTTTAAAAATCTTATGTAGTCGTCCTCTTTACACAAAAAGAAGAGACTACTCGTCGAAAACGTTTTTAAGTCATTATTGTCGGAGTAGGAAAATTGTAAAGTCAATGTTGTGAACTGATCCATGACGACATTTTGATAAACACATTTAGTAACGAAAAGGTAATACGGCGTCATATTTGATTATATGATTAGATATTGAGTAATTATAGTCATCATGGCTAAAGTCACAGAAATGCGCCAAAATCTTTGAAATTTAAAAACCAAATGAATTTAATAAGCATTGATAAACATCATTAATATGCATTCTCTCAGTTTGTAAATTAACACACAAATTATTGTACTTTTTCGTACAATCCGTGTTGTTATTACCGATTCTGCAATCTCTTTTATGTTCAGCTATTCGCGTTTTTAGTCTTCTGCTAGTTTCGCCTATGTAAATCTTTGAACTACCTTGACATTTTATGAGGTAAACAACACCCGATAAATTGTCTATTGATTCATGATCTTTTTTTGTTATTGTTGTACGAATTCTCTAATTTATTATTGGTTTTGAAATATACGTTTATATTAAATTTTTTAAGAGAACTTCTAATTCTTTCTGATCAACCTTGCATATACGGAAGAGTTAAGCTTTTATAATTTTATTTAGGGTTTCTAACGATTTTGACTTTTTACTCTTACTAGAATTATAATAAATTTCATGTGTTCTTTCCTTAATTACACAATTTATAAGAGGTAATGGATAATTGTTGATAATTAGGGTTTCTTTAATTTGTTCAATATTATCTTTTCTAAACTGAACATCGCTAAGTTTTATGCCTCTGTCTATTAAATTAACCCTTAAATGACACACCTCCAAATAATCACGTAGATGACACATGGGGGCCGTTGGACCCCAACTCGGAAAATATGCAATAATTCTGAAAGTTACTAACATTTCGATCTGCAATTTTTTCCATATATTTCAAACCTTTCTTTATTCTAATAATGCCTCATATGTTCAGGATTTTAATTTGTTAATGGCGAAAAAAATCATTGAAAAATACCATTTATCGAGTTTTCATGGAACCTTGAAAAAGGTCTGGGGTCTTTTGGACCCCTCGTTTCATTTAAGGGTTAAATTAAAAGATTTATCCATATCAACAAGACGTTCAAAGAAAGGTTAAAATTCAAGAATTCTGTCTGAAATTATAATTATAGGAATAGAAGTTGTTCAAAAAATATGAAATTGGCAAAATATAGTAAGATTGTTTATAAAAATACATCACATTGTCGTAAAATATGCACTTCATTCAAATACTAAAAATTAATAGTTTCTTTGTGGTATCTGAAATTATTCAGAAAAATATTGTCGCGGCTGGGTACAGAAAGGGATTTAATTCAAGAGATAACTTCTACTACCATGGAAATTCAAAACCCGAGGACAAAAAGGGCATCCAAAAGAATTAAATATTTGTCACGTTATCATTGGATGCAGGAAATTTTTAGATACTGTTTAATGTAATCCCTATTACCGGGTAACCCGGTGCAGCATTTCTGGTTTTATCCATCCATCTAAAAATTTAATTTAGACTCCTAGCAATGATTCTTTTCTGGTTATTAGTTAACTTATTATTTCAAATTACCTTAATTTATTTTAATAAGTCAAAGGGATAAAAAAATGGACTTCAGTTTTAATACAACTTTTTAATTTTACAAAATTATTTAATTTTTAATATAAAGCAATCAAATTATAAGAGCTAACTTCAGTTTTGATTTCTTATCGTTTTGTAACGTGTCGAAGTATGAGATCCCATCGAAAAAATGTTTGATATGTGTAGAGTTGGATATGCGAGGATGTCCTGAAAATTTAGAAATTTTGCGTTTCATATCTCAGAAAATATTTTTTGGAGAAAACGAAGAATTTAACTAATCCAAAAATAAAGGCGGATAAAATTATTTTTACAAAATAATGGCGGAGAAATCTATAGTTAAAACCCTTAAAATTTGAAATTTTAGAGCCGTATTTGGTATTTACGTTTAGTATTGAAATTGTTTCACAAATTAAGATATATTTCTACCAAAGGAAGTTCCTTACTTAAAATAATAATATAATTTTAGTTTAAATAAGTTATTATATGCATTCTCCTAAGATAAAATCATTTTTAAAATTAAGGAGACTCATTGTTGGATCAGTTTTTGATAATTATATAAAAATTTATCTAATCAAAGGTTTTCACTTCATAGTCCGTCATTTAAAAAAGTAGATAATATTATTGATACAAAGCATGTTCTCAAGTTTCATAAGAATATATTTCACGAAAGATATACCAATTTAAAAATTGTATAAGTTGAGTACTTTTCCAAATAATAATAAATGTGTATGATTATTTGTTTATATTTATACTAGGGTTAGTATTTTGAAAGAAATGAATCTTGAGGTTTTCAAAACTTTAACTTAGCCTTAAAATTAGAGAAAAAATTAGAACACCGATTTAGTATAATTTTTAAATATTTCAGAATTGTGGCTTTTTCAATTTGGACATTTTTCAATATTAAAACATAATTTTTAAATAATTGTAGATTTATATTACAGTTTTTCTTCTCAAATAATGCCATGAATATGAGACTTTTTCATCCCACCCTATATATCCTGTTATAAGGTCATTCAATTATTCACTACCACTGTCTACAATGAGAATTTAACATTAATTTCTTATTTACAAATCAATCAGAGCTAGTGCTAATACAGTATGTATTAAGTAGACAGATACATCGATATTTAAATTGAAGATAATAAATATATCAGAACACATAGCAGTGACGCTTTTTTATTGACTATATATAGTCTTCATAACTATATCCCTCTATTGTACGTGTCGGAAGTATTAAGTACGCATAATTCTTTATGAAAATAAATGCGTCCTGTACGGAGAAAGGGGCTCATGGTCAATTTATAGATGTCCCTATTTGACAAATATATATTTCTTATTGTTGAATATTGTTAAAATTGTTGGTGTTCATAGTATCAATACTCGACCCAGCATTCTTGCTTTTGATTAAACATCTCCTTAGAATAGTCTTATTCAGGAGTGAATAAAACGTACCCTTTGCACCCTTGCGACACATCTCTATACCATCTATACCTTCTCGCCTCGCCTTTTATTTGAACCCATTGAAACTTCTCTCGCATAGTTACCAACCGACTCAAAGTGCCGCCATAGGAAAATCTTGAACGTACGTTCGATGGAGTCTACGTGTATTTGCTTTTATTTAAATTGTAAGTTAGAAGCTTCCACGACGTAGGTTGGACCCGAGGCTTTTAGCGAATGGAAGAAATGTTTGCGCTAAATGGTTCGATCCCATATGGAAATGAGGTCGCTCCACTGGGGTGACTCTACTTCTGACTGATCTTAAAAGTAGCTTCACTTCTTTGCCTGTCTCCTCTTTTACTTTTCGCTTTTCCTCCTCAAAAGTCCATCCAACGTATTGCCAATGTGATTTACGTATGCATACGTCACTCTCTCGTGAAATCGGAAGAAACCCAAAGACTTAGAGAATTTTCAGAAACTTTCAATGGAGAAAGATTTTGCATTAATTAATAAGATTGTATAAATAATAAGCAAGAGATTAGGATGTATTAATTAAAAGGGTATTTTTTATTGATGAGTGTAATAAATTAAAAATCACTGCACTCTATTCATGAACCCAACGCATTAACCTCAAGTGACCCTACTAAATCAGTAAAGAATGGCTCTGGTATTAATGAATTAGGGCAACCAGTACAATCATTGGCTCCCTAAGCAGACAATGGTGGCAATTATCGGCCTTTCTATTTTAATCAAGTTTTATAGTTTGATATTAAATTCCTCTTCAGTGCGAAAATTTCGGCTATGTTTTGCAGAATTTTATATATAGGGGTTTATTTCCGCTTTTACGAAAAAATATCGAATTCTCATGCAAAACTTGGTTTATTTTTAATTATATAGAATAATATAACATTTATTTATTCTTTTATTCATTATATCCATATTAAAGCTCCTATATTTCCGCTCGCCTTTCGCGTGTTTTTTGTCTTGAAACTTTCTGTCATGTCAGTGTGACAGATTATTAGTATACGTCAGTTTAACATCTTGGAAAATTATCTTTTCACTTAAAGCAACATTAAATGGTTTCCTTGCATGATAATGCTTTATCGTTGATTTTAAAATGACTAAATTTGCACTTTACGATTAAATTTTAAAAGTCGTGATGCACAATTTGAAAATTAATTTTTGTTAACGACCTAGTTTCAAGATCCTAATTGAAGAATCCTTTAATTTTTAAACGAAGTTTGAAATTGTTTAACTTTTAACGCTTTAACTTACAATAGATTGTTCTTGAATTTTGAAAATATGGAATTAAAAATTATCCAATTTTCAAAAATTATATTTTAAAGGTATGTAATTTGGAACATGTTTCTGGAATATTTCAATTTTGAAGATACACAAGCGAAAATTCTTCAATTCTAACGATTTGCAAATTAAAATTCTTCAATTTTGAAAATTTACAGTTAAAAATCTTTAATTTTGAAAGACGTATGAATAACCATTTTTAAATTTTAAAGATCAGAAGACAAGAGTTTTTGATTTTAAATCTTCCAAGTTTCAATTCTTCCAGCATTTTCAATTGTAAAACTTAAAAGTTAAAGATTTTTGAATTGTGAATTTGTAAAATTAAAAAGGCTTTAATTTTGAATATGCAGAATATAAAATTGTACAATTTTAAAGATTTACAATTTAAATTCTTCCACATTAACGATTTGCAGTGTAAATGTCTTGAATTTTAAGGATGTATGAATAAAAATTCTGAAATTGTAATGATTTTGAAGATCAAAAGTCAAGACTTTTAAATTTTAAATCTTGCAAATTGACGAATCATTTAGAATCAAAAAATATTGGTTTGGAAAATTCCAAGAATGAAAAATAATTCTGAATGAAGTGTTAAAAATTAAATGATTTAAAATGAAAAAATAAAAAATGGTGTTGTTTGAAATCAAAATAGATCAAAATTAAACGACATGAAATTAAAACCTCGCTAAATGTTCGATTTTTCCCTTTGATAAGTTTTTATTTTGCTATTAAAAATGAAAGGGTTGAATTTTGAAAATTATAATTAACAATTTGGAAATGGTTGATTCCTAAATGATTTAATTTTGTCTAAAATAATTGAAATTCTAAATACATTTTTTCCATTTAAAAGGCATATAAAAATAAATTTCCATTCGTCTAGTCAATTTTAATGTTAAATTATAATTTTTGTATGTAAGAACAATTTGAAGTTCTAGAACTACAGAAGGTTTGACTTTGAAACATTCAAATTAGTCTTCAATTTCAAAATTTTTAATTTTAATCGCTTCAAATTTTCAAAATTGTAATCTAAAATCATTCCATTTCGAGATTCTTCAATTCAAAATAAAGGTGTTCAGTTTGGAATTTTTTGAATTGAAAATATTACAATTTAAATTACTTTTCATATTTTCTGAAATTTTTTCAAAATTTCACCTAATCTATAGAATTGTTTATTTTGGAACGTTTTCAATTAAAAATTGTTCAATGTGTGTTTTTTTAATCTCAAAGACTTTCAATTCAAAGTTAATAATTATTGTTTCAGATATTTTTAAATCCTAATATTTGAATAATTTTTTAAGAATGGGTTTTCAAATTGCATATATTTTTCATGATAGGAAATAAATAAAAATTGAGAATCGTAAACGCGCGCTTTGTGCGAATGAATCTTGCTGCTAGTCAATAATAATATATTTCGAAAAATCAGTTTACTCGCATTATCATAGAAGTTACAAAATGTCACTAATTTGATGATTTGGGCAGCTTGGCATTATTTAGATTCATACAAAATTGAATAAAAGGGGACCAATTAATTTTAAAAATTACTCAAATCAACATTTTGTAGGCATAAGATTTTCCGTACGGAATTGCTGAAGAATGACTAGACTTATATATGTGAAATTAGAGATGCAGATTTCTTCAGATTAGCATAGGAAAGTCTGAAAACCTCGATACAAGTTCCACCAAGGAAATCCGCACCACAATGTCTGCATGGGTACTTGAGCCAATCACAACTGAAGTTAACCTCACTCTCTCAGATGTTCGTTAATGGCAATCCCCACACGGGGATTGCAGAACCGGATGATAGAAAGAGAGGACGAGTTAGATCCACATTTGCATACTCGTCAGCTGTGCTTCCTTCAACTTTTCCGCGACACCCTACCCCCGACTCTTTCTTCTATCCCCTTTTCTCTCTCACTCCCTTACATAAAGTCCCCGAGTCTCTCCTCATTCTGTCTCGCTTTAAAGCTTTCATCATATGCACTGCTCGTGTTAGGCGAAAGGAGAGAGGATGTCGCGTGAGGGAGAAAAGCAGCCCTGTATTTCTAGTCCCGATTCATAATTGCAAATTTCCTTGCCTTATTTATGCAGTCGACCCACCTGCCACACGCACCCCCGCCACTGGTTTCTCTCCCAGCTAGCTGGGTGAGCCCTGATACACGTTCTTACGTATTATATATCGCTGCTTCGCGAAAGGTGCGACCTTTCGTGAACACTCTTGAGTATTACCTACAGAAATTAACTAAACTCGAATTTGAAGTACAATTAAGGCTGACGAGGAAAATTGGACGGTTAGCAAGTATCTCTTACACAAAATTATTATTATGTGAAATTGGATGATGAGCAGATACTTGAAAGCTGTTCAAAGTTGGAAATTACTATTTTGTTTGGGATTAATTCAGTTCAGAAGTAGGTGGAAGTATTAGAGTTTGATAAAACTACTGTTCATGCTTTAGTAAATTATAACCTCAGCGATAAATTAATGAAATAATAATTCGCTGGGCATCAAGGGGTAAGTTAAATCACGAAGAATTGGTGGGTCATCCGGTTCAGAGGACCATACCATATTTTCTGGAGAAAACTATATTTGTGTTCCATATTGTAAAAAATAGTTTTTCAATACACCTTTCAAGTGCATTAGAATTAATCGGATGATATATACGAACACTAGACTTTAGAGAACAAAATATAAAAGAGATTAGGCACTACGTCTGTTGCGGAGACCCTCGTATCGAGTTATGAGAATCTTTTCGACCCCCGCTCTTAGCGAAAGGAGTCGTCTCACGTGCGGGAGGCTATATATTTTCACTTTGGCACACGTGTCGTCTCTCTCGTCGCCTTTGCAGCCGTCGTCACCGGCGACACACTGTAGAAGTCCTAGGTGCTCGATACAAAGGCCAATGCGGTAGAAATGGAGATACGATGATGCGACCCGCTATGCATTATGCATATGGGGTAAATCATGAGAATATCCACCGCATAAAATGAAAATCGTTTATTGAAAGATGCGGGAACAGCCTCTTCAAAAGTAAAGTATAGCTTCTTGACAAATTGCTTCCACAAAAAAGCACCTTTCAATAAAGAAAATGGGAAAAATCTTCATTATTGTCTTCAACCCTAACTACTGTTAAAGTTGATATTAAAATTAAATGCAAATCAAGATATTAGACATTTGTATTAATTAACTATTGTTCATAAATCTGAATAACTCATCAGGATTTCATTCGGAAGCAAAAAATGAATGCGTATTTTTCTCAATTTACTAGTCAGTGTCACATTTCTTGAGACTATGTATTCATTTCACGTTTTGAACTACCCTATAATCACCTTTGTTTTATGGCTCGTAACGAGCAGTAGATATTTTAACTAATTGCATAATTGCTCTCAAGCAGGCAGTGAAACCGTGGGCGTCGTGACTACCTCGCGTCCGGCGTCCGCAGTTTGACTGCCTCGAAAGAGAAAAAAGAAAGGGGTCGCCTCCCGACAGCAGTGCGCTGGATTTTAAATGACCCCGTAAACACAAACGCTGCCACTGCCACAGTCGTTCGCTTAATTCGCTCAGCCGCTAATTGCACGCGTTTTAATTTGCGAAAAACCCAAAGCGCCATCCGGTAACTCTTAATCGGCGCTTCGTTAAATTCAGAGAAAATGCTACCTTTTCTTAGCAACACTTCCCTTCTTCTGTTTCTATATCACCTCCTTTCATACTTTATTAAATTCAGACAAAAAAAAAGATTTTTTAAAATACCTTTTTGTCAGATAAATTTGGATGAAATTATTAATAAGCATCAAAATGAAGCTGCTGAAACATCCAAATACTTCCAAAATAAATAAACAATAAAAATAATAACTGTCATCCCCATGCTTTATTCACCTACAAATGTTTCTAATCTTGTAGTTACTCTGTATTTTATCTGGTAACATTCCTTTTGACATCCCACCTTAAATTCAATTGAGAATCCTCTTTTACGAAAACTTGGACTCATCCCTCTTGTGTAAGCTACCAGGCTCGCTAGCTTCTTCAAATATTTGCCCAATCACTGTAAAGACATTTCACTAACTCGCCAACCATAGATCCATCGCCTTTCACCGCTTCTCCTTTTCTTTACGATCTTTGCATAGCTTCAATTCTTTCACTTTTCGATCTTTGTTCACTCGAAGCCATGCTGAATGGTTTTATATGAAAATTCAGTTTGATAAAAAATCATGAATAAAGTATGACATATTTAATTTTATGGATTCGAGCACGTAACGATTTCACACAAAAAAGAGTTATTTGATGTTCAAAGACAAGAATTTGTCACTACTAAGTATGATTATTAATATTAAAAATATAATAACTATATGGTTTTATTTCAAAGACTTTTAAATATCTTTTTTGCAATTATCTTACAACGTTAAAAAATACTTGATTCCGTTCAACGTAATGCTTTAAAAAAATTCAGACACATCTGGGTCGGTACGGCAAGTGGCAGAGAGTAGTTATGCGAAATTAGCAATTCATGGCCGCGTGGTTGTTATTGTCATGAAGGGCTCCCCCGCTTAGAACGTCGGCAATACACTACGGCAATAATAATAATTAAGAAAGAGCGTAACAGTAGCATATTTGGATCCACCCAGAGTTTACGCACTCAGCTTGACTTTACCATTCACGCCTCTCTTTTTTCATTTGCCTGTCTCTTTCTATCTTTTTCTTCCTTCAGTCGCTGCTCTCACCTAATCTCGAGCAGGCGCTTGTTAAAAACGCCCGTGAATATAAAGAGTTGCATTATTAAAGAAGTTTGCACGACTATAACAAAAAGTTCTGGCCTTTGGGGGAAGGTTTGAGAGAAAAAGAGAGAGACAGAGAGAGAGGGTCAAGGAAAAAAGCCAACAGACTCGTGAGAGTTTGGTAGCGTGAAGAAAGAAGGAAAGAGTAACAGGGTAAGACAAGAGGGTGCGAGAAGAAAGTGGTGGGGCGATACTCAAAGACGAAGCTAATTTCAGTCTTGAGTTTCGTATAAATTGGTGCCATAAATGCCACGGGAAATTGCTTGGTTGTCCCAAGAATTGCACTGCTGAAATAGTGAAATTTTGTAGCGACAAAAGGAGCATTTATTTGCTTTGATGCCTTGATTCAGCTTTATTTAAATTTAATTTAGATTAATTTGTTTGCGAGTGAGGAGGTAAAAAGGACGTTCAAGAATTATCTTGCTTATGTTTTTTTGGGACCGTTAACAGCAGAGACGCTTAAGTCATAGTTATGTGAATCGGGGGAAGGGGTAAAGGGACGAGAAAACAAAAACGATATAGCAAGAAGCAACGGCGCATAATTAGCATAACGACACTAATTAAAATACAAATGAAGAGTCTTAAAGAGCTTCGGCTGGGTGACTCATTATCACCGAGCTGTCGGCTTTCTATCCCCCGAGAATTTCTTTCGTTTCTTTTCGTAATTTCTTTCCGCCTTCACATTTTTTCACATTTTGACCAAATTTGTTTAAAGCTTTGGAAATTGGAGTACTTAAGCCGATATAAGATTTATTTTAGATTTACGTGTTTGATGAAAACCGATACTATAAAACTGGGAACTAAAGCCTTGTAAAACGAGTGAAGGTTCTAATTTGCAACTGGAGAGATTTCAAGGCTTTGAAGCGATTGTAGGTTTCTTAATAAGAGGTCACGTCAAGCAAGCTTTGATCAGTTTGGTCGAGTTATTCCTCACTGAGCGGTATAGCTCGCATTACGTGATCTAAGGGGACTAAAAACCTTTCCTAATTAAGCCAATACCAGCTTGGAAATGATTCTTGCCCTTTTCAGAGCCTTTGCTTTCTGTAACTGCTTTCATTTAGATTCAAATCAACTCAGTTAAAATTCCTCGATCCGTATCCTAATTTTTTTTATTTTCAGCTTTATTTTGCAGATAAAGTCATTAATGTTTAATAATTTTCCATACAATAATTATCTATTTTTGTAAATATTTAGCAACACATTTTTAATTTTCAGTAGCATATTTCACATTGAAGTCCCTACCAAAATATTTTAAATTTATAGTACCAGGAGGATTTTATTATCACATTTTCTGCACAATTTGCCTATTATCGAGAGACGCCTTTACTGCCGGAAGAGAACCTTATTTCGTGGGAGTCAATTTCAGGGATGTTTCAAAGTCGCTGTCGTAGGATTGCTACGCATTAACGTACGGACGATTGGTCTAGGACTACTTTTTTACGATACGTATCACAAATATGGGGTCGCGAAAGAACGGAGTAGCAAAGATCGATGGAAGAAGTATAAGAACAGGAGTTCCCCTTACAACGGGAGAAGAAGCCGTCATAAAATATCATAAACCATTCGATTTGGTCGCGTAATCCCTGATCCACGTGAGACACGTCAACCGAATTCGAACCCAAACCCCTTGGATAAGCGACGCATTCAAGACCTACGGATGACATAAATATGATTGGGAAATCACTATCAAGGATAAAAAAGCAGCCTGCATAACTATCTCTAGATATTGAATTACTATGCTTTGCCTTATAATATTTTACTATTTTTTTACGACTTACCTATAGGGATCTTATTTGCAATTTTATTTTTATCCCTGACTTTATATTGGTCTATATTAGCTGATTCTATATTGGCTATAATCGTTTTTTATATTGTTGATAAGATCCAATATTCCTAATGTTTTCAACATCTCCAACACAACTGTCTCTTACAACCAGAAATCCCAATTGTTGAAGCTGCAATATGAAATCTTCAAAATCTCATTTTTGTATTTTTATGTTATGTTTTTCATTAGTTCCCACTTTTTCCACATCTTTAATTGTCCGATTTTCCTTAGATTTTCCCACCTGGAGATCAAGGAAAACTTAACAATCCCCCTAGTAAAAAAAGGGCCAATGCAATACCAGTAAGATTCTGAATGAACACTTACTAAAGTAACGGGTATGCGGCAAATCATTATTTTTTTGAGGTCCATTTATGGACAAAAGTACTGGATATATCTCAATTTTGTTCAAATTTGTGCATGCCCTACTTAGGTGACTTAGGAGAGAGGAGGGTACGTCGGCGCACCTAAGAGAATAAGTTAATTTAAAAGAAAAATATACAACCGTAAATAATGAAAAAAGTGCTTTAAGTAGGTTGGTATCTTTGCTATAGTAAATAAAATAATATTTTTTTAATAAAAATACATGAAATAGGTTAATTTTAGTTTTTCTGAAGTATTGCACCTGCGTCAAGTTACTCGCCACTTTTGGTGATTTGGCTTACAACTATTTATTATGTGCGAAGTTGTAGGCTCCGGAAGCTACGATCATGGTTCCTTAAATCAAACAAATCCCGACGCAACTGGAACATTTACGACATCCGCTTCTGCTCCTTCTGTCCTAGAAGGCAAGCAAGAGCGGGAAATTAACGCGAGAAAACATCGTTCAAAACTGTTCCTTGGAGTCAGGTCTCTAGCCGCGGATGACCTTCCGCGGCAGACGGGACAGTTGGAGATGAAGGTTTCACCTCTGGATACTTTTTTAGAGCTACCAATCTTTGTAGAATGTTATGAGAAACAATGTTGACAGACCAGATGAAGTGATCCCAGAAGAACAGCCTCTTGCATCCGGTTCGCGATGGAATGAGCCTGACGCTGGCAAGCCGGAATCTTGTTCAGTGGCTAAAAAATAAAGCTTTAATACCTCCAAGACAGCCGATTATGAGAAGCACAAGATGGAATTTGTAGCCTTGGTACAGCCTGCTCAGCTCGAAAAGAAGTGCTTGATATTTCGCCCGGTTTTCTTCCTGCTTTGCCGTGATATTACCATCGGATGGTGCCGAGAATTTAATCACGTAAATGATCTTGGTCTTCAGATCTTGGAGGACAATATCAGGCTTCGTAGCACTAAAACGTTGAATGGTGGAGAATGAGAAATTCCAGTAGATCTTACACTGATCATTCTCCACAACGGACTCGAGTTCCCCTGAGCGTATGTCAAGACGGGCATTATATCTACACCATAGAAGTGCCTAAGATGGTAATATAACACTTTTGAAGCCGCATTGTGTCTCTCTATTTACCCATAACGTACATACTTTGAGCAACCACTGAGAACATGTCCAAGTGTTTCTGGCTCTTGCTTACACGCTCGGCTGTTACTATCTCCTACAGGTATATTCATTACGCGCTCGCGGTAAACTAAGGTGTCTATAAGGCCGTCTTGACAAGCAAAAAGAAATCCCTCAGTCTCCGATATCAATCCAGCAGATTTGAGAAACATGTTGGACAGACCTATCGAGAGCTCTTATCTACGTATGATGCCGTAGAATTTACCACGAAGGGGCTTGTCAGCATATTCTCTCAGTAGAAGCGTATGTTCTGCTTCCTTTGCACGACTTTTGAGTACCAAAAGTGCTAGTGATGCTAGGCCATGTGTGGTATCGCTGGAATCAAATGGGAGGCCAAGCTCCTCTGCGGCCCTATCTGCGGCACGGTATAGAAACGCCGCAACGTTGACGATTTCATGTTGATGTACGAGTCGCATAAGAGAATCTGCACTATTTAGAACTGAACAAGCTGTAGCCAGAACCGTTCTTCGATAAAGACACTCTAAGCATAGCAAGCCTCTACCCCCTTTATCTCGAGGTAGGTATATTCGAGGTACGGAAGATCTAGGATGATGACTTCGATGGATTGTCATCATCTTGCGTGTGCTTCGGTCAAGTTGCTTCAACTCATCGACGTTCCATTTTACTGCGCCAAATGTGTAGAGCAGTATAGGAACGGCCAGCATATTGGTCGCCTGGATCTTATTCTTTCCAGATAATTCGGAAGCGCAAATTTTTCTGAAAATTTGGCAATACCCTTTTACAAGGGCCGTTTTTAACACACGCACATTTTTTATTTCTGCTTGCGATATTCCAAGATATGTGTATGTTTCTCCATTACCAAGATGTTGAATGGTATTTCCGCCTATGAGTTGAACATCCGGATCGTCACTCATTGGTGTAGTTTCTAGTCTTCCTTGCTGTAGGTGGACGCAGGCACACTTGTCCAGTCCAAAGCTCATGCCAATCGCTTCAGAGTACCTATTCACCGCCTCCACAAGGATGTTAAGATCCTCTCACGAGAAAGGAGAGAGTTTAAAGTCGTCCATGTATAAAAGGTGGTTGACTTTATATTCTCTTCTGTTTGGCGGGCCACATAGGTTTCCAGAGCTTTTGCCTCGGAGCACAATAGATAGAGGCAAGAGGGAGATACAGAAAAGTATCGGACTCAGAGAGGCTCCTTGAAAGACCCCCCTTATATATGTGATATAGCTGGTAGTCAATTGTCTTTTTTCAGATGTTATGACAAATCTTGTCCGCCACAAGAGCATAAGCTCTTTTATGCATCTCACTATTTTTGGATGCACCTCCAGGCACTAAAGGAGCTTTATAAGTAGCTCATGGTTCATGTTATCGAATGCCTTACGGTAATCAATTCAAGTCATGGACAGATTGCGTCGATACCTGATGCAGTCTTGGGTAATACACCTGTCTATTAACAGGTTCTCCCTGCAACCTGCCAGCCCTCTCTTGCAATTCACATTGTTCAACTATTGCACTCCATACCGGCTCGATAGATGTTAATATCCTCTCTTTGAGAATACCAGTGAATAGCTGGTAGCTGGTGTTTATGACAGCTATGGACCTGTAGTTTTGTGGACTTGACAAATCTCCGGCCTTAGGGATCAATACCGTGCGTCCATCCACTAGCCAATTCGAGATGGGTTGTTCTCCGTTTAAAAAAGTAGTAAATATACGAGCTAGATCTTTGTGCGTAGAAGTGAACTTCTTCCACCAAAAGTTGATGATTTTATCTGGCCCTGGCGCTGAAAAGTTCTTAGTTCTAGCGATAACTTTCGTGGCCTCGGTTCGGTCCTATTGCCACTCCCAACTGAACCATGGCCTCCATCCGAGAGAGGCCTATTGTGGATGGCACTGCTCGATACTGGTGACGTAACCGCATAATTCGTTGCTTACAACTATTTATTATCATTATTATTATTATACCATTAAGCCATTTTCTTTTCGGGGTAGGCGAGACTCGCTAGTTTGGAAAATGGCAATGTGGGGAAGGAGGTATAGATTTTTTTTAGATTGATCCAGAATTTTCTTATTATTTATTTAAATAACACGCTCATTCCGGAGCACTACTTCGACCCAGGTTTCTAATCACTCTCTCTCTCTAGCGATCACCCCAAGTGAAGAGCCTCACAAGGTTGTTTCAGGCGCCATTCACTCTATTTTCGCTCAGTTTATAAACTATTTGGAGCCACAATTTTCTGTTCTTGCATACTTCTCTAGCTTCCTTCACGTCCATGCGTTTTTTCATACAAGCTCTCCTGTTTCTACGGCTTCGTATGTCTTTTCGGATTAAGGTCTCATTGACATATTCTGGCCATTCTTTCCGCGGTCTGCCTCTTGACATGCTGCCATTTACTTTACCTTCATACACTTGTTTCCTTAGTCGTTCACCTTTCATTCTTTCTACATGTCCGAACCATCTTAACTGATTTATTTCCTATGTGTCAACTATTGTCTCTTTTACACCACATTCTTTGAGCCAATCGCGTTAATTTTACTATTATCATTTTCTTGAGAGGTCCATCTCTCGCTACCGTATAGCACAGTCGGTACAAATATAGAACTTGGATACTAATGGGCCCGAGTGGGGAACCTCACATAACAACCTTTTGAGGCTCTTCACTTGGGATGATTGCTAGAGAGATTGATCAGCAACCTGGGTCGGAGCAGTGGTGCGGAACGAATCTGTTATTTAAATGAATAACACGCAATTCTAGATAAATCTAAAAACAAAATGTGTACCTCCTTCCCCACATCACTATTTTCCAACCGAGCGAGTCACGCCTACCCCGGAAGGGAAATGGGTTAATGATGTAATAATAATAATGTATTGCCATTTCAGCTTTTTTTGATCAAGTTTTACTTCTGAGAATGGGCCCTGCTCTATCGATAATATTCTTACTCTAGTTTATGAGCCTATCTAACTCCCCATCCATCTTCCCGTCACTAGTGAATAGGCTACCTAGATATATGTTTTTATTAACTTGTTCTAATCTCTCATAATTTAGGACAATGTTGCACATTGTTTTCTCGCCTTTTCGTTTAAACACTAAGATTTTTGTTTTATTGAAGGTAATTTTAAGGCCCATGTTATTCATGCTTGTGTTTAGTTTACTCAACAGTCTGTGCAAGTCCTCGATTGATTCTGCCATAATAACGTTGTCATCTGCGAATCTACCCCATATACCTTCAGTGTCTCGAGATCTACACCTTCTTCGTTGAAGAGGGCCATTCTTAGACACTTGTCCATAAATATGGTAAATACCCATGAGGAAATAACGCATCCTTGTTTAACGCCTTGCATAATATCCAACTAGTCACTCAGTTTCCCATTAACCCCTGCACTCGCTTTGCTACCTTTATATATTGTTTTTATTGATTGTAGGAGCCATCCATTGACTCCGTCCTCTTCGAGGACTTCCCAAAGTTAACTTCTATCCACCTTGTCAAATGCTTTCTCTAGGTCAACAAACGCACAAAAAACTTTCTTTCCTGCTTTCAAACTTTTTTCTGTAATCTGTTTTAAGCTAAATATTTTTTCAGTACATGATCTTCATGGCCTCTGAACTCTATAATTATTGCAATTGCTTCTATCTCTCTTCTTGTGAGGTGTGTACTCGCCACTGCATGTAAGCATTTCAGCGCTAATTCTCTCTACACCAACAGCCTTACCGTTTTTTAAGTTCTTAATCATATCTCTAACCTCAGTGACTCAGACTTCTTCAAATGGGGTTTTAATGCATTATGTCCTATGTCGCAGTTCTGTTTTCCTATAGCATTAACTCCTAATAATTCTTTAAAAATGTCTTTCAAAGCTTCTACTATCCCGTCTGTATCATATATCATTTCACCTTTGCTGTTTTTCATGCTGACAAACTCTGTGCTTCCACTTACCTTTATCTCTTTAAATAATAGTGTCATGGTTCCTTCAAAGTCGTTTTGTATTTTCTTCTCTTCTTCTTTTCTGATTTTATCTTAACTTTCGTTTACTAATCGCTTAACTTTACTATTTTTGTATCTGCAATCATTTTTGAACCTATTTCTCTCCTCACCGCTACGACCTGTGATGTTCAAAGTTCTCTTGTACGCTTCTTTCTTTTCTCGTCGCGCTACCTCAATTTCGTCATTCCACCCTGCATCACCAGACTTTCTTCCTACAACCGCCGTACCACACACTTTAGTCGAAGTTTTAACAATGATATCCCCTAACATAGTCCATGTAAACTCTATAGCTTTATTGCTTATAAGCGCTTCCCAAGTTGCCCTATCTATGCTTTCGTTTAATTTATTCTGAAAGTCTATGCGCACCTCCGGTTTCTATAAATTTTCAATCTTTATTTACGTTTGATTCGTTTGTTTGATTCTCTTTCTTCTCCATCCCCGCCCTAAGTTAATTTTAGAGACTAGAAGGTAATCGTCAGTATTGCCTTCAGAACCTCTCCTGACTCTTGGTGTACATATGGATCATTTTATGTCTGAACCAAGTATTTGTAATAAATAGGCCCTTTTCCAAGCATAAGCTAACTAATCTTTTCCCGTTATAATTGTTTCTTGAATTCACAAAATTACCTAGCACCCTTTCTTTATCTGCACCCTGACGTTAAATGCCTTTCAACATCATATTTTCTATGTTTCTACTTTCGCAACCCTTTTTTTTTGTCTCAGGTACACATAAAATATCTAGCTTCCTTACCTGCATAGTTTCTCGTAATTCTCTTGTCTTAAAATCATTCACCCCCCTGGCATTCCAAGCACCCAGTCTCCATTCATCGCCTGAAACTCGACCTTTACATTTACCGTGTGCATGCATTTCGTCAATCAAAGTTTCAGTCCATTCCGAGGCTATTTTATTGTTTGTATTATTCATTATTTAGATTGTACCACGCATCCTCTCAAGAAGTAAATACTAACCAATTTGTAGATCCTTTTTAGTTGCACAATTTTTGTTGATTCATCTATTTTCGTATCTTGCATATTTTGACCGCGAAATAAAAATTTTGACTTTCTATTATTTTTTTGTGGTCACAATCAGAACCGTTGGTCAAAAAATCCTGGTTAACAAGCTTGATCTTTTTTTTTTTGGTCCCTGAAACAGTGATACTAACGGACCGCGACTTTTGCAATCTGCGCATGTGCCGAAAAGCGCGTGTCTATTTAAAATTACAAAGTATAAACTTGTAATATTACATTAATAATAAATTATTTAAAGAAATTAGCTATTTCTTAGATTCAATTTAATTAATTTTTTTAATGAAAATTTATTTTCAATATTTACCTGTATTATTATTGATAATATTTATTGGTTTCAAATAAACCCGCGCTTTTCGGTATATGTGCAGTTGAAAAAGTCGCGGTCCGTTAGCATCACTGCCTAAAACGTGTGCCAAAGCGCACCCTCATACCATTTCTCTTTAAAAAATTATCCATTATACAGACGTTGACAACGACAACAACGACGACGACGATAGACAGACAGACACGATCGTAAAACCTGTTTGTTCGGATTTATGGTGTTTCGATACGTAGAGATTTAAAGAAATCCGCGATATTCAGTGTTCACATAAAACTAATACCTTCTCATTAATACCCCTTTGCTTACTACATAAAGCGGTAAGAGAGAGGATTGGCGAGTGACAGATTATCGCTCTTTGCTCTTCCTATGGACATCCCTGCCTTCGAATAATATCCAGAAAAATTATCTGTAAAATCTAAAGTTTCCAAAGTACAGATGTAAGATTCCAAATTTTATTTTTCTGCAACTGTTGGATATTTTGCTCTAAAATGCAACGAAAAAGGTAAATTCACACAAACACGAATATTTTAGTTACTTTAGGAAACCTATCCCTGGCGCGTCGTAGTCACTTATAGCATATTTTAAATTTGCACCCGGATCATTCAGTAAACCTATTTAGCAAAAAATGTACTCTACCTAGTTAAAAAGGTAAAAAAATTCGAGATGCCTGGACTATTGGAGAAACCTGTTTATCCATATGGTATGATAATGGGTAAACGATGTGGGTCGAGCGCAGGTGAGAAATACCGAGGATGTTGCGAAGCTCAGGTTGTTAGAACCCCATAAACGGGAGGGGCGAAACTACTCGCGAGAAAGACTCGAGATCCTTGGTTTTAGAGTGCTGTGCACGTAGCATTAATCCCGGCGGGTGCTTATGTATCCTCAACCCTCTTTTGGTCTTGGTGTCTCGCTTTTATCCTACCCCGCTCTTGGGAGGCGGGGGTAGGTTTCTCACTCGACTCAACTCGACTGGAGTCTACTCTCTTTCGGCTGACACTTAATTTCCGTTATTCGTACGTAGTACTCAGTACGCCCGGTTTATGTCATACTCCTCACCCCCTCGGCACCCTCGCGAGTAGCTCACTTTCACCCACGATCCCATTCCACTCTCTTCTTCATTCTCTTAGTTAACTACTCAGGCCCTTGCACAGATCGAGGATAATACTTTAAACAACAAGCCGAAGAGTCTTAAAATTATCCCTAATATTTAGAAAAGAGGGATAAAATATAATTTCCAAGCCGGCTCGAAGGACCAAATTGAATACTGAGTTTTTCTTCTGATAAACTTGATAAAGTCATCATTTATTGATTCATAACCCACCCACCATGAAAGTCGATGACCCTTATACTAGGGGAAAACTCTCTTACAAGGTGTCATTTCAGAATAACTTTCAATACATTTCCATCTTGAAATTATACTTTTGCGGCTATAAAGACGAATAAGCCCAGAGATGGTGTTAATCATCCAGTGCCGTTAATCACGATTGGCCGAGCACATTCGTCGATTTTGAAGAGACAATAAAAATCTTCCTTAGTCATCCTGCAGTCCAAAAAAAAGATGGGTAGAAGAAAGCCGACCAAACTGTCGTCACCGTCGTTGTCGCGAGGATTACATAGTCGTAAAATCTCCAGGAATTTACATGAAGAGTGCTCGCAATAAAATATTGATGCTTCGGATTTAAATACAAGACCCTACAATCTCCTAAAGATGAGGATATTCTTCTCACTGACCTTCTGCTCACAATCCAAATCCCTTTGTTCTAAGAAGCTTTTTTTTTTTTTTATTTTTTTTTTTTTTTAGAAATTCCACATAGTTGAAAAATTGAAAAAACTATTTAGCGTGCTATCTAGCATCTAACATGACATTCTTAAATGGCGAAAAGTGGCTACCAAGTCGAACTTATAGATCCTAAGGATAAAGCTGACACTAAACGATCAAAGCAAGACATTTGTGAATCCCTAAAAAAGCGTCAAGTTTTTTATTAAACACTTTAGATAGCCTCATAATGCTTAAGAAGTAAGGAAACTAAACAAACGAAAAGTGTTCTTTGCCGATCGGCTGTTGCAGTCGACGACGTCTGAGGCTGCTGCCAACTGGCAGATTGCCGTAGCTTGCTTCACCGCGATTCACATCCCTTACCTCCTTTGCCTTCGCTCCCGTTACCCCCTTATAGAACCGCCAAACCTCTCGTGAAATATTAATTAACGTTATTAATGCCCACCATCGAACTCGGGAGGGGGTGGCAACCCCCCGACTCTCTCCTTTGGTCTCTGGCTCACTTGCTTCATCTGCCTTTCCTTCTCTCGTCGTCTGCTTGTCTCACTCCGTTGCTCTCTGTGCCCACGGTAGGGAAAAAACCCCATTATCGTAAATCATCGTTTTCCAATAACGCTGCCAGGCCTCTTTACCGTTCTTCCCACCAAGAGGCCTTTTCCTTGCCCCTTTCTTCTACTCTTCCGTCTTTTTACTCTGCTTAACCGTGTCTTGTTGGAGAATGTATTGGATTTACGTCGAAAATCAAGCCTCCCCTTAGTTTATATTTGTATTTTTTTAAATATGAGCTTTCAAGAAATCCAATGTTGATAAAATTAACTTTATATCAGCTAAAAGAATCCTCATTTTTGGTCATACTTTTTTAGCTAGTTCTACAGGACGCTTCAGAGAAAGTAAAAATGGTATAACATAGCTGTTTGGGATTTTGTATTGAAAGGGAATGTCACTCTTCATTGAAATGTTACTGACCACTGATGGTTTCGGTAGAACTGAAAACTCTAAAGATTGACAAGGGTGCTGTGAGTTTATAGAAGTGAGTGTTTACGATTGCGACGCCGATCAGGATTTCAGAGCACGTGATCCAGGGCTAACAGCATCGTGGCTGGTAGTGAAAGCTACGTTGGAAATAGATAGATAGATGGATAGGGCGGTAGATGGGAAACGGAGGGCTACCGTGGAAAGCTCAGGTCGGCAATCACCCCCGGGGCTAATGCCATCAGGGCCAAACAAAGTATAAAGTAGGTACCTGCTAAGTAAGCCCCGGGCAACTAACCGAGACTGGACGAACTAGACGTGTTCCTCGCATACTAAGGAACCGCTTTCCTTCTCCCTTCACGTCCAAAAACACCCCCTAATCCAAAGATTATACGATTTACTCCTGGATAGATCATTCTTCATAAATAATTCGTATTAGGTTTTCTTTCTTTCAACACTTGAAAGCCTTCCGAGATCTCAGTGTGTCTGAATTACAAAACGTTTGCAACCTTTGATAAATCTAATAACATTATTTCAGAGGAGAGAAGTGATTTTACCAAAAGAGTTAGTTTAGAACCAATGGAGAATATCTTTAATTTCTATGGATAGTGCTATTTCTAAATAAAATGTTTCTTTTAATTCTTTCCTAAATTCATTGAGTTTGAAAATGAGGTCTGGATTGTAAGAGAGAAAATGAGAGGAAGTAAAGACGAGAGAAGAAAATCTTATCCAGGACTAAGCATCCTTCTCTCTCTGACTCTTTCTTTATATCTCTCTTTCTCTCTTCCCCATACCCTGAGCTCAGCCGTCGACTCCTTCCATAATTTCATTGTTTTAATTAAATTTCGTCGGGGAATCACTTTACGCTGGGCACACTGGTCCGGACACAATGCAAACTGTGACGTGCGTCGAATGAATTTCGCCTTGGGAGAGGTTGAAGCCAGTCTTTGAAATCCCTCTAACAGTGTCGAAAATTTTAATTTTCAAGATTTGTTAACTTTCTTCTGCGGTATGTCGGTCAGGAAAAAATCTGCAATGGATTCGCGTACTTAGATGTTAACCTAAAATCGAGTCTATCGATAAAAGAGAAGGTGCTCCAACCCTATATTCCAAGGCGTAATAAGACGAAGGTTAGACACGACCGCGAGGAACGCTATGGCGGCTGGTAGCGACGCGCCATTCCGCATATTTCTCCAGATATTGGAATTTGTCGCGGTTACTTACTTCAAATTATCTTCCGGTCTAGCTATTCCGACGCGGTCTGCCCGTCTGCTTTAATACTCGTTAGTCGATAACCGGTGATACTCTTCAAAAATTAAGAATATTATATCGAATACATTCGGGAAGTTTGATGGACTTCATCTAGAACATAGTGGACAATTGTGACAATTCGCGAAGTAAGGTTCAGAATTTGTATTAGTATTGCACTACTAAATTCATTTTTTAATCACTCTAATGAATTATAGGGGCATATAGCCGGATAAATTCCAGGTATTTAAAGCTCAAGGCGAACCATTTAGGTTGAACAGCGAGTCAGGGTTAAAATGATCATTTTGACCCTGACTTCGAAAAACGCAAATATCTTCTTAACTAGAACCGGCCACAAGGGCCCTTTTCATATGGACGCCCAGATTAGGGTGACCCTGAAATACATGCTTAAATTTTGTTTACAAAATTCTTTTGCTCCGAGCAGCGGGTTCTGTTCCAATGATTAAAAAAATGCTGTGTTCCAAACCTTAGCCAAACTGGTTAATATTTACCCCTAGCATACACTGCTTGAAGTTTTCCATATGTCTAACATGGAAAAAAATTGAAAATATTAAAAATCCACATAACTTACTCGGTTTTGGTCGAATTCTTCTATAAACCGAGTTGTTTAAAAAAATTAAATGGTGGGCCCATACATAATGACCAAAAATGGCATTTTGTATAGTTTTCAACAAAACAAACCCAAATTTTGTGAAAAACTCTTGTTAATAACTACCAAGCAAGTGCTAATATTAGACATTAAATATTTAAAATTTTCAAAATGGCGGCTGATTAGATTGCAAAAAATTATTAATTTCTATATTTTTCAAGGAAAGCATTGTAAACTCCACAAGATAAGCCAGTTTATTTGCAGAAACTATATAATAGTCAGTAATAGTCGAATTTTAAATAAAATTACCAAGATGGCGGTTGGTTAAAATGTAAGAGAAATGATTAATTCCACCATTTTTCAACGGAGGCATCTCAAACTTGATGAGATTAGCAATTTCTTTTGCAGAAATTATGCAATCGTCAGTGACAGTTGAAACTTTGAAAAACTGCAAGATGACAGCTGGTTTGAATTTAAGGTCAATGATTAATTTCACATTTTTTCAACGCAAGCCTCTCAAACTTGATAAGATAAACAAATTTATTTTCATAAAATATGCAGTAGGTCGTTACAGTCAAAATTGTTAAAAATTACAAAATGGTGGCTGGTACAAACTCAAACAAAATTATTAATTTCAAAATTTTTCAAGTGAAGCCTCTCAAGCTTGGCAGGTTTAACAAATTTATTCTAAGACAGTGTCCAGTAGTCGGTGACAGCCGATTTTTTGAAAAAATCCAATATGGCTACCGGCCAGCGATAAATGTAGACATTTTTCCTAAAAATGTATATTGTATTCATAGTTGTAAATAATAGATACTGTTGCTAAATTTTCTCAATCAGGGTGAAGATTTACAATAAAAGTGAAAATAATATTCGTAGAATTGACAATTTTAATTTAAACCGACATCTTGAATTTTTTCAACATTTCGACTGTTACGCACTGCTGCACAATTTCTAAAAATAAACTTGTTCGTATTGTGAAGCTTAAGAGGCTTTCAATTAAAAATAGAGAAATGAATCATTTTTTGTGCAATCTAAACAGCCGCCCTTTCGGATTTTTTCGATTTTTTTTTAATGTCAGCACATTCTTTGTAGCTATTAACAAGATTTTTTGACGATATTAGGGACCCTTTTTTTGAAAACTACAGAAAATATCATTTTCGGCCATCTTATATGGGTCCGCATTTTGAAAATTTTAATTTTTACCCTGCAATACTTCTTTTTAAGTTTGAAAGAAATTTGAGAAAAAGGAAGAAGAATTTGACGAAAACTGAGAAAGTTATGTAAATTTTTCTTTTTTTTTCCTTCACATTTTTACACATTTTAATTATATGGTAAACGTCAAAGAGTTTGCAGTAGGGGTAAATATTATCTGATTTGACGAAGATTTGAAGCAAATAATTTTTAGAAAAAGAATTTAAAGTTAAAAAATGAGGGACAACCTGGAAAACATATATGCTTCTATCTATGCAATGAATAGAAATGATTTAATAGTCATAAAATTATAAAATACATTGCATACTTGTTCAGCAATTATCAATTAAATTCCAGATTCCTCAGCATCTTTCATAAAAATGAGTAAGAACATTAATGATAGGTGTTAGCATGCCTGATAAATTTGATAGCACGGCTTTTATCGGATTCAATTTTATGATTTCAAACAAAAGAATCTTGAAACCTGCCTCTTCATTCATGGTTTGAGTTCAGGCACCACTTCTTTCGCGTCGCTTGGCACTGGAGAGATGATAATTAAGATCCCATTAAAAGGATCAGATTTGAGCCGAATTTTATGCATTGTGAATAATGTCCCAGACTTCGTTATTTTTTACTTCACGGTTGAAAAGCTTTAAAAAATCCCTCAGGTTCAAATTTGGTAACAATTGCATTATAAGAGCACGAATTTGGTATTTCAGCTCCAGAAGGAGTAGACGAAGTCCATTCCTCTTTATAATTATAAATCTTCCTTGCTGTATTTTGAATAAAGTTTATAACGTTTATAACGAAATATAATTTTCTGAAACTCTTTATGGCGGTAAACTTTGCAAACAAAGGATTGACTCTTTCGTCACATGGTTGAAAAATGAAGAAGGCGATAAATCTGTGTCAATTACACTTTCTGGTAATAGCTTAAGAATTTTTCTCTCTTGTGGTAGCCCTCTCTCGATAGAGAAGAACTCCATTGAAGTCAGTCCGAGGCTTTTGGAACCCCTCACTCCTTGATCCCAATCCACCCCGTGGTAAGGCACTCGACGGGTTGAATGCGCATTTTTACTAAATTAAAAAGTATCGTGTGACTGAGCCAGAATGCTGGGGTTGCCTCTAAAGCGTTCTTAACCCCCGTAACCTCCGTGGGTTCCCATAACCCCGTAACTCTACTCTCTCGCTTACTTTCTCAGTCTTGGGATATCTCCCTCGCTATCCATCTTTCTCGTTTACCTCTTTTTTTCTGTCTCTCGCACTCCGACTCTTTTTCTCTTCCTCCCCACTTCTGTCTTGCGGCCTCTCGACTCCTTGAGTCCCCTCCGAAATTGCTACCCTTGTTTGCGTTTAATGCTCCGCTATTTTTTCCTGTCCCGTTTTATCTTATTTCTTTCACCCCAGGTCTATCTCACTTCTATTTAAAAAAGGCGGTTCGCGGATACTGCTCATTTTCGCTGCTGAAATGGGAAGGAGGTAAAGAAAAGAAAATAAATCCGAGTGGTGCACTTCTTTCACGCTTGACGTGTTTATTGAGGTTAATAAGCATAGAAGCTGCATCTCATGAAGAATTATTCGAATCTGAGAATAAGGAGAGAGTATACAAAATTTCGAGATCAATAATTGCTTTCGAACATTCAAGCCTATATTTACTGGTGTACTGACACTATCGCACAATGATAAAGAGGAATGAAAAAACCTTTAATTGATTTTTGCTGTGAAAATAAATTAGTCTACTCTACGCTGGTCATTTTGATTTACCCAACAACGAGCTCAGCATTACACACTGAGGAAGAACTAAAATTTTTGGCTTAAACAGGTCCAGCTGTTGTACTTATTAACAATTTTTAATTTTTTTTTAAATCTGGAACTCATGAAATTGCAAAGGGGTCTGTTAAGGTTCATTATTAAAGAAACTATCGTTAATTTGTTATTTTTGTTGAAAACTACCAAAAAGCATTAGGTTTCTATATTTGTGCTGACAACTTAATTTATTGATGATTTCTCAAAGGTATATCGAGTAAATAAATTCACTGTTGATGAATGGAATTTTTTATTTTATTTTTAGAATAATTTTATAACACAACAAATGGTCATTCTATAACATATCTTAATAGTTGTCATGGTTTCAGTCAATTCCTAAAACCAAAATCTCTGTTTCTTGTCGACGAAATATCATCCTGGGATAAGAATAAATAATTTTGACGAGAAAAAGAATCTTATGAGTAAATTTGCCAAAATAGTGCATTTGTAAATAATAATTAAAAAAAAATTATAATTATGTTGTTTTGAATAACAATCTATTTTTCCAGGATATTATTCTGTATTCAAAATTACGGTAAAAGTGAATTTGTTTATAATAATTTTTCATAACAATGCACGCCTACCTTGAACCAACTTACACTGAAAAGGAGCTTCCCAATCCCGTTTCTTTCTGATTATTTTTTGGGGCACCTCCTGATTATTTTAAGCCGAAAATAAGAAAAATCATCAGATGGCCTTTTAGAATATCTTAGGTTTTTATTTTTTCATTACAGTATTTTTTCAACTTTGGCTTAAAATCAGTTCAATCTTAAATTTGTATTTGCTTAGACCCTTTAGTTTTGCATAGAAAAAAGATCCTAAGTGTTCAAAGACAAGTGAAATTTGGAATCTTTTTAAATTGGTTTTAAAACGGTAAACGGTCATTTTGTTGGAAATTGCTCGTTTCTGGTGCATTTTGTCAAACTTATTACAAAGTCAAAAAAAATGTATATAAAATTCTCCGTAAAAGAAAGGAAAATAATGTTCGAGCTATAATAGTTTGGAAGATATGTCTTTCAGAAGCGACTTTTCAGTAAAAAATTGGTGTAGAATTTCATATTTTTTAATGTCTTATTAAAAGAGCATCCCACACATAAAACTGTTGCCTGGTTAAAGTAGTCTGGTTATTGGAACGTTCACGTAGAAAAATGATCAAAATTAACACTGTTTTAAAGTCGTGTTACAAAATTCAGAATCTTAGGGAAAGGTCTTTCCCGGGCTCACCTGTACTTACTACGCGGATATTTTAAACGAATTTTAGAAAAAAAATATCAAAAAAAAAATTTGTGAAATATTACCCCGATAAGAAGGTGTGTATTGAAATGGAATTAAATAATTTCAAATATGGCTAAAAACGACATTCTTTTGATTTAAAAGTGTTGTGAATTTGGCAAATCAAGATTTAAGTAGATATTATATCATTATTTTATGATTATTTTATTAATATTGAACATCATGAAAATCAAGGCTTATTTTATTAATAGATAAACTGGAAAAATTTTTGATTTAATTTTAAATTTTGGAACAAATACTAGACATAGCTTTGACTAGATTTTCCAGTAGCCAGCCACTTTAATGGTAATTAGAGTAAATTCTCTAAAAAACTAAAAAAAAAAATGTTTTAAATTCAATAGATCCTAGGTTATCACTTCCTGAAATAGGACATTTTTTCATCAAATTTTGTTAATGCGTAATTTCTGAAAATATCTAGCTTCTTTGCACCCAACATTCATACTTGTAGCTGAAACATTTTAATTTAAAAATATTAAAAAAATTATTAAAATTAGACTATTTTAGGTGCATCAATATCAGAAATTACGCGTTTACTCAAAAAGCTAAACCTAAGATATTACAAATCCACCTAACGATTTTTCTCATTTTCAGCCTAAAACATTCAGGAGGTGTTCTCAAAAAATAATCAGCAAAAAACCGGGATGGGCAAGCAACTTTACAGTGAAAGTTTCTTCAAGCTTGGGGTGATTTGAAATGATTATTCAATAAAATAATAAATTTAATTGAACGACGAAATCAGTATACATAATATTCAAACACTGAAAGTGCAGCATGAACATGCCATTTTTGTAGATTATCATGGGCGTCGGTATGAAAAAAGTGAATTTTAACGTTTATCAGTTCAAAGAACAAAGTAAACAAATTTTTTGGTCACGGTGCGTAATACCCATACAAGACAATTTTGATTCTTTGATGCTAGTTCTTTTGTCGTGACACAAGATGTGACCTAACTCTCATCCTGTAACAAAAAGTGACTTTATTACAACAAATGAACAGAGATATGTTCATTGAAACTAGATACTCATAATTACGAGTATCTTCAAACTTTTTGGGATTTTCTTTGTTTGAGATTTTCACAAAAAAAGAGAAGGTTCAAATTCATCCACTACTTTACCTTTTGTTACGAATATTTTGTTACTAATTTAATGTGCAAAGGTATTTTGTGATCCTCGTGTGTGTATAAGTCGAGTTCAGAGCTCCTTTTGCACTTTTTACAAATGATTATCGCGAAAATATCCCTGATGTAAATAAACTGCACTGTAAAAATAGTAAATAAGTGTATTTTAATCATCTCCGATTTATATATTGATAATTAATAGCGACCTCACAACAGCCTCTCACGAAAGATTCGATTTTTATCCACTTTCAAAGTATAATCTTGAAAGAAAATAATAAGGCAGTCACTTTCTTACAGTTTTTCTGTTTGTATTCTTTCGGGAACAAGGCAAGTTACACTACGTGCTTGATAGCAGTAAAAAAAATACCGGACTGTGTTGCTGGTAAAAACCAATAAGCTCGAAAGGCATGCTTCGTCCGTGGCGACGGTGGTTGTGGTTGAAGGTTACTGCAGGCGGTATCCAAGCTGGCAGGGAGTTCTTGGTAAAACAAACCCCTATAAAAGAGCGGTTCGCCGGTTAGGCTACAGAGAAGTGGTAAAGAGAGAATTTGCAAGGGAAAACCGGAACCACTCGGTGTTAAAGGGTCGTCAGTCCGGTGTATTTCAACCCTCTCAGATCTCATCCCACTTTAACCAATAATCCACCACTTTTTACAAGAATGTCCTCCGATATTTTTCACATTTCCAAGAAGGGGTACTATTTTCAAAAACTATTTTTTACAACACTATCGCTACATTTGACCCCCTTCAATTTATTTTAAACATCAAATACGAATTTAAATTAAATGTACTTTTATATACGTAAATTATGTAAAATAATATTTTGTTGAGAAAGTGGAATGTTGATGGAAAGTTCATGGAAATCAAATTGTTACAGGAATTTTCTGACTAAAGGGCCGATAACGGCCATAAAATATTTAGATAAACATGCAACTTCTCCCTTTTCCTTTGGTACACTGTGATCCTTCGGAGCCGTTCCACCTTCCACGAATCGCGAGTGCCAGGAAGAAAAAAAGAAGAAGAGGGTCGGCTACTTTGCGATACGCGTCTTCCACGAATCCCCGAGCGCAGATTAAGTCCGCTCCCCTTAAATATTCATCTCCTTGGAAAACCTGATAAAAATAAGGCAAGAGCCCTCTCGTCCATCGTTCCGCCACCTCCTCCTTGAAAACACATCATTGTCAGTGTGTGAAAATAGCACGCTCAAGATATACACGTAATAATTTGTCTCCCCCAATTTTATCATAAAAAACTTATCCACAGTGTAAAAGAGAAACAATACTTTTGATTATTTTGACTTTAATTCCGTATAATTCTAATAAATCTTTAAATGGAGAATAATAAACTTATTTTGAAATTTGTATATTCAGATGTATTTATGTATATATATATATACATATATATATATATATATATTAGTTTATAATAATGATTGTA
>CAKNWU010324914.1:0-11714 GCA_932072015.1 Andricus quercustozae
CAATTCTTTAGATGATTTGGGATTGAAGTTTCGGATAAGGTCTAGGTCATTTCTGTGAATCTTGGGTAAACGTTGAGGAAGTGGCTCAACGTTTTGATTTTGGTGTAACTCAATTCTCTCTAGAGCATTTGCCAGTTTGTTTTCTGTTATGACACGTTGAGTTTTGATTCTATCTTCTAAATCCCTAGTGTCCATGTTCTCGTCGAAAATAGTATTAGGTTCCTTTCCCATTTGTAACTCATACGGTGTGTAACCCGTTTGTCGGTTGACGGTGCAATTATACGTCAACATTGCATATGATAAAGTGTCATCCCATTCCTTTTCAATTGCGCACTATCTGATGAATTCTATCAGGATCGCATGTGACCATTTATTTTTCCCGTTGCGAATTCCCGTGATGCGAATTCTGTCCCATTGTAGGTTAAAATAATTCTTGGTTTGCCATGAATCCTTAAAAACGTAGTCCTAGGTGCTTGTACCACTGCTGTCGAAGATTTGTCTGGTAACGGTTCAATGGTCAGAAATCTCGTTAAGTAATCTTGAACTACTAAAATGTATCTATTTCCGTTCTCCGTAGAGTCATATGGTCCCACATGACCAATTGAAATTTTTTCGTTTGTTTTATTAGGAATATCTGGTGTTTTATATTGGTAAGTTCGCTTATGTATATTTTTATCCCCTTGACAACTGTCACAATGTTTGCTGTATTCCTCCACCTCTTTCGTCATGTTGGACCATTCGTGTCGTTTTTTTAATTTTTTGAAGAGTTTTTTAAAGAGCGTAATGTCCTCCTAGAATTCCTTCGTGAGCTTCTCTCATTACTTCTTGCTTATGAAAACACACAGATGGTCGGTGTTGTGTTCCCAGTTGTTGTCGACGAGTTGTAGTATTTCTCTTTCGTGGATATCTGCTGTTATAGTTCGCACATTGTCGATATCACAAGAACCTTCACTTATAAGTTCGTCAGCGTCCATTCTTTTCATAACATTTATTTCCTTCCGGTTTTTATATTTTACTCTAAATAGGTCACCAGCGTTAGTATTTAACTTTACTTCTTTATATATTATTTCGAAACTGTCTTCCAGTAATTTCAGTCTCCATTGCATAACTCTCGAGCACGGATCTTTTATATTCATAAGCCATGTTAAAGGTTTATGATCTTTTATGATCTTAATTTTTCTCCCATAAAGATACTGACAATAGTGTTTAGTTGCCGCCTCAATCGCAAGCAATTCCTTCTCAGTCATTGTAAAATTGACTTCACTTTTATTCAAAGTTCTCGATGCATGTGAAAGAGGTTTATTCGCGCCAATAGGACCTTGTGATATTATCTAGTCAAAGGCTTAGCGATCGCTGAAAATTTTCAAATTTTTCTATGATAGCCCACAAGTCCTAAAAATTGCTCTATTTCTTTTTAATTTTTCTGTTCGGGGTAATTCTCTACTTTGGAAATTCTTTCAGGGTTAGGTTTTATTCCATCAGCTGTTATCACGTACTTCAAGTATTCGAGTTCTGGCCTAAGATACTCGCACTTATCGGGTTGTAATTTGAGAATAATTTGCCTTAACCGTTGAAATAGTTTTTTTTGTTGTTGAGATTATCGTTGTGTTCTTTTAATGGTTTCTCGTGAACGACTATGGCGTTCATGTAAACAAAACATCTGTTTCCTATTAAATCTTGTAATCCGTTGTACATCATCCGCTGGAATGTTGGAGGTACATTTTTTAGTCCAAAAGGCATTCTGGTATACTCGTAGTGTCCGTCTTTTGTACTAAAGGCTGTCCTTTCTTGATCTTTAGGGTGCGTTCCTATTTGGTGGAATCCACTTGAGAGATCAAAAGCAGAAAAGTATTTATAATTCCCTAACTGGTCTATTATTTCATCGGTTATCGGTAACGGGTAATTGTCAGTTATAGTCTTTTCGTTTAATTTCCTATAGTCAATTACAAGGCGCTATTTGACTTTTCCAGATGCGTCCTTTTAGTAGATACTACTGACAGTGGCGATTTCCACGGTGAGATTCAGTTCTTTATGATCCGTAATCGAAGCATATCGTTTATTCGAGTTTTAATTTCCTCTTGAAGCATTTGTGGGTCACGATATTGTTTGGCATGCACAGAATCAACGTTTTCAAGCCGAATTTCTTGTTGGGTTAATTCGGTCAGTGGTAAGGGATCATCTCCTAATGGAAAATATAATTATATGAAGTAATAATATCCTGAATTTCATTCTTCCCCTCTTTTATATGTGATAACCAAGTTTTTGACAAAAGTTCTGGAATTCTTTCTGGGTTACATTCTATTTATTGTCATTCGAAAAACACGTAACAGCATTTAGCCACTGTTTTTCGTTTAACAACGCGCATTATTTTTGCTCCTATTCTCATAATTCCCTTTTCGAACACGACTGCGAATCCTAATTCTGATACAAAGTGCATACCTAGAATTCCCGATCCCGGAAATGCCATGTTGTCATCAACAACTTGAAATGTGCATAGTTTATTGTAAATTTTTAGATCAACCACGTATTTTGCTTTTACTGGTTCATTATTAATGTTAGTAATCCTTAATGGTTCATATCTTTTGAAACATACCCTTTCTACTTTATAGAATTTTAACTGAACATATGGAGTATCTGATTGTTGTCTTGGTTATGTAATGGGTCGTCCGTCAGCATATACGGGTGTTCCTCTTCTAAATTCTCCTGGTGCCAGTGCACTTGGTCTGGAGGTCTGCTTGATGAGGCAGTTTACTGAAAATTTCGCGGTGCTTGTTTTGGAGGACAACCTTTTTGTTTAGAATAACATTTATCTTCGTGATGTCCCGGCATTCTACAGTGGTTACAAATAGTTTTAATAAGTATTTCATTTCCAATATCTGATTTAAAGTCTCTTTTCGCCAGAATTTTCGATTTTTGGTTATCACTACCATGTTCTTGGTACCTTCTTCTTTCGCGTAACGCGATTTCTACTTCTGATGCCATGTTAAAAGCCTCATTTATATTTTTCGGATTTTGTGGTCCGATTACAATTTCATATCCTTCGAGGAGTCCTCGTAAGAATGTTTTGACTGCCTTTTTTGTTTGATTATCGTGTACATTTATTTCAGTTGGTTAAACATTAATATTATCAATAATTTGTCGTATCTTGTCTTAAATTTTCATGAATCTTGATATAAAACTATCTAAACCTTCATTTCAGTGATTTGTCAAATAATTCTCCGTATGTATCGACTCCGTCTATGCAAACGCATATTTAGGAGATTCTTAGGTTAATTCATGAAAACAGCGGATAAATGCTACTTTATTTATTGTATTATTATTTGGGAACTGTCGCCTTGAAAAGATTTATTAGTGAGATTGTCCTGACATTTTTAATATTAGAATTTAAAACTTTAATATTGTGAAGTTCTGAATTGGAAACCTCCAAAGATTAAGAAATTCTAAACTAAATATTTTCGAATCCTACTAACGTTTGGTATTCGTAGTCTCGCTAATTTTAATTAGTAAAAGGCGGCCGTTTAAAATTTAAGATAAATGAATAATTTTATCATTTTTAAATTGAAGCCTCTCAAACTTGGCTAGATAAGCATGTTTTTTCCCAAAACTGTCTTGTAGGCCACGAAATTCTTTAGAATCTTTTAAATAACGTAAGATTTTTAAAATCCTTTGAAATCTCGGGACCGACTTAAAACGAAGCTCCCACAATTTCCACTAGATGGCGCCACACCACAGAAGAGATATAATCATTTTCCCGTTTTTCCCCGTCGTCATTTTGCCCCATGTTCCCCTAAGAGTTAGAACTAATTTTTATTTTTTAGTTTTAAGGATAATTTTATTCAATTTAGCTATTCACTTAATTGATAGGATATTTGTGAACTTTCTATTAATTTTTTATAAATTTCACGTGTAAAAAACTTTTCTTGGACGCAGAATTCAAGGTTTTTAGCACGGTAAACTTCACTTATTACCTGTTTCTTTCGAGGAAAAAATCACAGAGATTGATAAGAAAGCAACAAATATGGCGTTATTTTAAAAGGGAAAAATACTCAGGGGGCATCCTCAAACATGAATTCCAGGGTACAAGCTTTAACCTGCTCTTTTAAGTTAAACTTAGTTTAAAGCAGATGCACCAGAAGAGAAAATTACAATCCGAAGAATTAAATCCTCTGTTTCTTGTTGCAGAGTTTAGTTCACAGTTCGGGGACTCACCTAATGACAACCCTATTCCTAATACTCTACGTGGCGGAGCTTCCAATTCTCATGGAAGATCTCTTCATCCTGCCAGGCCTACTCCGTGTTCTCCGGTCACGTCTGCTCCTCTTGCCGAGCCTGCTCTTCGTGTCAGGTCAAAGTCTCCTCCTGGCACTCGTTCTACTTCTTTAGGCCTAGGACTTAGAATTGAAGAACTCAAATCCGTTCGACTTATTCCCAACGTAAATCCTAACCGGCAATTCCAAATTCGAAGATACACTTTTCCTCGTGATGCACCAATTCAAGTGAGAGCAAAATTAAATGTCTTTGCGCCCATGCCAACCGAAGAACAAACTGTATTATCAACGTCCAATGGTGAGGTCTTTGCAATACTCGTCAAAAATAATACTCTTCTTCGCGGAATATTTGCTAGCAATAATAAACGAGCAAAAATAAACATGTACAGCGGCGAGGTTGAAGAGATGACCACAGAAGAAATCGAGGAATCTCCCATAGGCAATGAGCGCCCAATCTCACGCAATTTTGGGAAAATGATAGTACAGGACATTCGTCGACCACATCTATTTAATTTTTTTTAAATATAAATAAAATCAAAATTTATAGCAACTTTATGCTGCTTCAAGTGTGAATGAAAGTTGTACCTCTATGAAATACATATTTTTTGTTGTATGCTTTTTTTCATTAAACCAACTCTTCTGGAGAAAAATTGAAAAAAGGGCAATAAAAGTAAAAAAAAACGTTTTACATATTTTTGAAAATTAGCAGGCATTTCAAATTTCAATTAATAGTTTACTCCTTACAAATTTTCGACCCTCGAAAAGTTCAAATAAAACAATTGTTCTTTGAATCTCTACCCTAACTGGAAAATCTGAAAAACGTGGAATTGCCTGGGCACTTTTTCGAGAGCGTGGTCATTTTTTGTAAATTGCTATATAAAATTAAATAACAATGATTCGTTATTTATAAGTGTAGCTTGAACTGTATTTAACTATTTTGCTGAAATAGTACGCCCTTGATACACACGATTCTTTTTGTCCGACCTACCTTGAAAACAAGCATGTGCAGCAGATAGGGGACGCTTGGTGTACTTGACAATTTTAGATTATAAGTGATAGAGACAAATTCAAGAAATGATCAGCTATGTTTTTAGTAGTATTTAATTATTTAATTAATCGATGGTTCTGATATATTTAAAAATATCTTGTAATATAATTTACCAAATCTTTCTCAATTTAACATTTTAATTGAATCCTTAGAAACTGAAAAAAATCATTATTTATAATGAACTCGCGATACTCTATACGTATTCTGAGTAGATTCTTTAAAAAAATGCAGAATCTTTTAATGGCTCCGTACTATGAAAAATTATACCTGGGAAAAACTTGAGATACCTGGAAAAACCTGGAATTGTCAGGGAATTTTGTTCAAGATTTGAGTAGACACTCTGTTTGTGTCCTTTATTGTATTTGTAATATTTAACAAAAAAGTATCAGAATTTATCATTTCAACTCTCCTATGTTGGGCCTTATGCCCCCTGCGACCTATCGATCTATCGATCCCTCGAACGCTAACCTAAAATTATATTTAAAATAATAATAAAAGTTGCCGCATTATTATGAATACTTTTTTCCTTATTACTTGGCCAACTTTGAATTCAAAAATTCATGTAGTTTCACGTGGCTAATACGTAAATGATTATACATTGTGTAAATTGTGATATCAGTTTTTACGAATTTAGTAATTGGATTTTTTTCTTGAAACTGAAGCTAATGAAATGTCAACACCTGATAAGGATAATTTGGGCGCCTATACAATCTAAGATGAAGAATATGAGATATAAGTATGATCTTATGATCTGATGAAGAACTAGAATATTCATTATAGTTACTGTTTAAATCCAATTCTTCATTAACACATTAATTAATTTTTCCTCTAATCTGAAAAGATGAGGATTGTTTCTACTCTCGTCTTGTCCTTGGGGGTTATCCTCAATTCTTTTGGTGAATATATTGACATATCTATAATTTTTAAAACATTTTTTAAGCTATACGCAAATCAGTATGTGTGCAATTTAATCTACATGCTATCCCAATTGCTGTTTTGTTTCATAATTATTTGATTTTGTCCACAAAAGAAATAGAATTCAAAAAGTGTCCCTATTTGTAAAGAATTCATAACATCTGTGTACGTGTACATTAGGGTGTCCCTGCAACACGTGGCTAATTTTTTCTTAATTCCTTGGCTCCCAGCTGCGGATTTCACTTCAAGTACCAAAAAATTTTAAATTGTAGTGTGCAGTATGAAGATTCATGTTTAATTAATTTGACTTTTTCATACACCATTCTCCTATTCATTAAAAAACGAAGAGATTCATGTATAATTGAACCGTAGTCTCGCATATGGAAAGTGTTTCACGCGAACGAGAAAGTTGGTGAACGATTGTACCCCATTGTGGGGTTAGAAGGAAACAAAATTGCTAGCTGGAATCTAGGGTTAAAATTCGGCAAAATATGCCGGAAGAGAATGTACAAGGAAAATTATATCCTTTGTTTCTTGTTGCAGAGATGAGTTCACAGTCGGGTGCTTTACCTAATGACACCCCTATTCCTGGCATTCCTCGTGGTAGACGCTCTTATTCTCCTGACTTATCTCTTTCTCTTGCCAGACCTCATGCTCCGGGTTCTCCGGTCAGATCTCCTTTTACCGAGTCTTCCTCTCGTGCTAGGTCAAGGTCACCTCCTGCCGATTTTTCTCTTCATGCCAGGTCCAGTTCTCCTCCTGCCAGTCGTTCTACTTCTTTACGCCTAGGTGGACTTAAAATTGAATATCTCAGATCTGTTCGACTTATTCCCACCGTCAATCCGAACCGGCGATTCCAAATTCGAAGATATACTTTTCCTTGCCATGCACCAATTCAAGTGATGGGAAAATCTAATATCCTTCTGCCCATGCTAACCGAAGGACAAACTGTATTATCAACGTGCAATGGTGACATCTTTGCAATACTCGACCGAAATAATACAATCCTTCGTGGAATATATGAAAAAGGAAATCGCTTTCGACAAAGGGTTAAAATTAACATGGAGAGCGAGAATGTGGAATATATGAGCGCTGCAGAAGTGGCGGAAACTCCCTTAGGCAAGAAATACCCAATCTCTAGTAATTTTGGAATAATGAGGGTAGACGACTTTCATCCACCACATTCATTTACTTTTCTTTAAATGTAAATGAAATCAAGATTTGCGGTACCAAATCGCCGCCAAGTACAATGCGTTAACTGCAGTGAATCAGTTATAGACTTAGAATAAATTGATACAGGAACAATTTTTGAATTAATCTTTTGTTTATACTCGAATATTATTTATAATATTAAAGTGGATTGTAAAATTTTCATTTTTAAAATGAATAAGAAATTATTAGATGTGTGAATAAATTTTGAAATTTAAACAATTTCACATTTAAAAATGGTGCGCAAATATTCTTGGAAAACAACCTCTTAAAATTCACTCATTTCTTCAATTCAACTTTAACTAATCAATCAGTTATATTACTGCAGATATATATAACTGATTCAATTAGTAATTTTTGTTTTACTTATCCAATCAATACAATTCTACTAATTGTCAGTGACTTAATTCCAGCTATAGCAATTATTAGAATTTAACTGGCAATCAGTTATATTTTACTAATTCAACTTTAGAGAGTTAGTCAAACAAATTTTAAGGATTTTATATAAGAGAAAAATTGCTCTTTAATTCCAAAATCATTTGAAATTTTGAATATATTTTATAATAAAATTCGTTGTAAAATTATATAGATTTCAGCATATAAAAATTGAATTTATTAATGTCAGTGTATGCTCGTGGTACAAAATTCTGGCTATTAGTATATCGAAATTTCGGTACAAATAGCCTTCTATATAGTCCACTCAAAAAGTGGACTATTTTTCTAATGTTTTCTTGTCAATTTTTAATTCATCAAAGAATGTGAAATAAGACCTAATAATTCTTTATAATAATCTCTATGTTTTTATTTTAAGGTATTATGTGAATTTTTTAATATATAAGTTTCCATTGTTCATACCGGTAGCTTTTTTATGAACGATCCCTGATGAGAAATTCTAAATTGGCTTGGAAATATATGGATTAAATATAAACGATTTTTTTAATAGTAATCAATTGCACAGTTTAACGTAAAATTATCTCCTCACAGTATTTTAAATATTTTGCCATCCTATGTCGAAAAGAACAACTTTCTAGATGAAAAAACCTCAATTTTTGCATACTTTCTTGCAAAATATACATCACTATATACGAATTTAGTATTTGAATTTTTTCTTAAAATTTACGCTAATGAAATGTCTGATAAGGATAAGCTTGACGCCTATGAAATTTAAGATAACGACTATAAGATATATGTATGATATAATCTGATAAAGAACCAGAATATTCATTATAATTACAGTGTTAATCATATTCTTCATTGCTACATTAATTAATTTGTCCTCAAATCGGAAAAGATGAGGATTGTTTCTGCTCTTGTCTTACCCTTGGGGGTTATACTTAATTGTATTGGTAACTATAATAATATATCTGCAATTTTAAGTACATTTCTATCCCAATTGCTGGTTTCTTTCAAACTTTCAAACCGAGGAACTCAACCTTCTTTCAACCCCGAAAGAGGGAGGGTAAAGTAAGAATAAAAATTTTCAACATGAGCTTTAAAATGGGTCGGCCGCGGCCCCATTTTGCTGGTTAAAATTTACTACAAATTAATAATTCTACCATTTTTAAATTAAAGCCTCTTAAAACTTACTAAATTCTTTGACTGTCCCTAAACTTTTGTAATTCTCCTGAAATTCTTTGGAATCTTTTAAAATAACTTCAGATCTTTAAAATCCTTTGAAATGTTGTAACGTCCTTCATACCACTTGAACTAGGGGCAGGTGGGGCGTGGCGGAACAGGCGGGTAAATTAGAACGCTACTATATCTGGAACACCCGCGAACTTAACTTGTCAGAGTGTAGCCGGCCGCGGTCAGGTTAGTTGATAGATATTAAAAAAAAAATAAAAGGTGATAAAGTACATGATTTAAGTAACTAGAATGCAGACTTATGAAAGAAAGACTGCTAGACAAAACTGCCATGGAAGCGGTTTGTCTGAAAGGTAAGTACAATTAGACTTTCTTTGCTTTAAAAAAGAACAAGGAATGTCCAGAAAAGACACGTTTCAAGGCTTTATGAAACGCCATCCGGAATTAGCACTTAGAAAAACGGAAAGGATTTCACAAGCCTGTGCAAAGGGATTTAATAAGGAGGAAGTCAGAAAGTTTTATAAGTTCGTGAGTAAAATCATTTCTGATCATCAATTAGATGCATCCAGAATTTTCAATGAAGACGAAACGGACATCACGACAGATAAAAAAAGTACATCCAGAGCGGTTGCACTAAAAGGGCAGAGACAAGTTGGTTGTCTGTTATTTTTGTGAGCCTATGGAATTAGTGACAGCAGAAATTTGTTTCTCAGATTCAGGTGCATACATGTCCCCAATGTTAATATTTCCACGCCAAAAAGTGAACAAAAATTATTTGGCCGGAGGGTGATCTGAATTTTACGTAAGCGGGTGGATACGGAAATAAATATCCGTTATGTGGTTCAAACGTTTCATTCAATATTTAGGAGCCACGAAAGAAAATTCAGTTCTACTTTTATTATATGGGCATGTAACTCATGTAAAAAATTTAGAACTTATTCATTTGGCAGAAAAAAATGGAGTCATAATAATTTGCTTCCCTCTCTACTGTACTCATCGATTACAACCACTCGATTTTAGCTTTATGAAGCCTTTAAGCACTTATTACACCGATGAAGTGAATCTGTGGCTCCGAGCTAATCCAGGTTGCATAGTCACGCCGAATCGGATTTTTCAGCTCTTTGGTTATGCATTTCTAAAAGAAGCTGCTATTAACAATGCCAAAAATGGATTTCGCAAGAGAGGAATGTGGCCTGTAAATCCTAACGTATTCACGGACGAGGACTTTCTTCCTGCTGAGAGAAACATTGCGCTTGTTGAAGATCGGATGCCTGTCAATGAGAATGAATTAGGTATGCACTCAACATTGTTGTTTTCAATTCCAAGTCATTCAAGTCACACTATATAAATTCATGAAACAAATTATTTACTATGTCAAATCTTTATTCTTAGCGGAGGCGCAATTGGTCGCTAAAGCGATTCAAGAGATTGAACGCGAAACGCAGATGAACAAACGATTTGAGGAAGGAAATAGCAATACTTTTCCGCAATGATCCGATGTCAAAGGAACTGCTTCTGTCCATACTTCTTTCTGGAAAAACTGTTAAATTAAAAATTAATATTAATAATGATTATATAATAATAACTTTAAAAAAAATTGTGTGTCCAGAGTAAGTTCGAACATAATTAATATAGAGTGAATTTCCACTCCCTTTTAGTTTACACAAAAATAGACAATACATTTTGTAAAGTGCAATCTATAATAAAAGTCCATAAAAATAGTCTGCTATGAAAGACTATAACTTCTGTTATTTTAACCTGCTCTTTTAAGTTGGAAATTGTTTAGAGTAGATGCGCCGCAAGAGAAAATTAAAATCTGAAGAATTGAATCCTTTATTTCTTGTTGCAGAGTTAAGTTCACAGTTCGAGGATTTGCCTACTAGCACCCCTGTTCCTGGCGTTCCTCGTGGCGGACGCTCTCATCCTCCTGATTTGTCTCTATCTCTTGGCATACCTCATCCTCTGGGTTCACCGGTCGGATCTTCTCCTTTTACCGAGTCTTCTATTCGTGCCAGGTCCAGGCCACATCCTGCCAATTCTTCTCTTCGTGTCAGGTCTAGGTCTCCTCCTGGCAGTCGTTCCACTTCATTACGCCTAGGAATTAGAATTGAAGAACTCAAATCTGTTCGACTTATTCCCAACGTGAATCCTAACCGGCGATTCCAAATTCGAAAATATACTTTTCCCCGTGATGCACCAATTCAAGTGAGAGGAAGATATAATGTCCTTGCTCCCATGCCAACCGAAGTACAAACTGTATTATCAACGTCCAATGATGAGGTCTTTGCAATACTCGTCAGAAATAATACTCTTCTTCGCGGAATATTTGCTAGCAATAATAAACGGGCAAAAATAAACATGTACAGCGGCGAGGTTGAAGAGATGACCACAGAAGAAATCGAGGAAGCGCCCATAGGCAATAATCGCTCAATCTCACGCAATTTTGGAAAAATGATAGTACACGATATTCGTCCACCACACTTATTTAATTTTTTTTAAATGTGAATAAAATCAAAATTTAGAACAACTTTATGCTGCTTCAAGTGTAAATGAAAGTTAAACCTCTATGAAATACATATTTTTTGTTGTATTCATTTTTTTCACTAAACCAACTCTTCTCGAGGACAATTGAAAAAAGGGTGAATAAAAATAAAAAATGCTTTTCATATTTTTTGAAATCAGTAGGCCTG
>CAKNWU010324943.1:0-11046 GCA_932072015.1 Andricus quercustozae
GTAGTGGAAAAGGTGGAGTTTCGGGGGTAGAGGGAGTGCGTATCGCGGCTGCTGTATGAGCCACGCCCTCTGAAGCTCGCTGGGTGTAGGTTTATAGGAAGGGTAGGTATTGATCCGGACAAACAATACGACGGACCCTCTAGAGACAACGACATCTCTCAATTAGTCGTCCGGATATGCCGATCACCCATCGAGAAAAACTCCTTTGTCATCCAAAGAATATCTATCATCGGTTAAGAGTCTTGCTCAAACTACCAAATCAAACATGAATATTGGCCAATATTTCCCTAGATATTCAACAACGTGATCTTAGAGCTAAGTGAGGATAAATTATATATGACTAGACTCTAAAATACCCTAAGTGTTTTCAATTGTAAGTGTAGGTTTGAAGGATAAAGAAAGGATTGCCATCTTGCGAATATTACTAGGATTATAAGTTAATGAGTGCGAGTCCAGTCCAGTGCGTTAATAGGGTTATTGATTAGTCCAATGCTGGTCAGAGGCAACAGTCTCTGTAATTATTGCACGCGGAACGAAAAGGACTCGTTATAGAATAGTGGTAGTGAGCGTGAGCAGGCGCCTTAAGGTCGACAATCTCGCAAGCAATTCTACCCTTCTACACGTCAATTATCACTGCCCTTCAAGTCGCCTATGCTTTACACTTTAGACGCTTTTAAAGAGAAATTTCTTTTTGAACACTTCCGGATTTAGAACTACTGCTGCAATTATATATTTTGCAATCTAACATTGCGAAATTTGTTCTCTTAGGTAACGGGATGGATTGACTAACATTAGTTTGTATCGTTTAAAATTAAAATTATTTTTATATACATCAGCGATCAAAATAAATGGGAAAAGGATTCTGAACCAGGATGAAGTTGAGTAATAAATCAAAATAGAAAATAGTATCCAATCGACCCAACAGTGAACATCTCAAGTCCCGTAACGATTATCAATGGCTGTGGAGCGAAAAGGACGATCGGAGCCTTATGAGCTACTAGGAGAGTGAAGTGCCGAACGAGAATTATGACTAAGATTGACTATGCAGGTTTCTTACTTCTCGACACTGTCGGCAGAGTTAAAAGGCGAAGCAGAGTGGAGTGGGTGCGGGTTGGATCCTTTGTTTTAGCCGCGTGACGTCACGCCCATCGTACCCAGCTAGGACTAATAACGCCTCGGGCTATACCGCGCATAAATTAAAACCAGGGAGCTTGACCATCTCCTCTCTCTTCTTCCTTCTCTCTTTTTCTCTCGCGATCTCCATCTTCCAGGAACTAACATCGTGTACTGGCCCGTGTTTCAAGGGGTTGTTGGTGCTAAGTGATGTAAACGACTTGGAAATATTCATAAGTGGCGTCTTTATAGCAGCTATCAGATTGATAAAGCAATCTATTCATTATGTGATCTAGGATTTTTGACCAGCAACTTATGACGATTTTGATCAGGCCTCATCAGTGTCAATTTTTGATTTAGTAATTTCATAATCAATAATAATGATTTTTCCTTAGTTTATTGAATTTATTTTTGAAGTTTGAGCTTGACTGTCGAACAGCACGTGACAGCTGTGCGGGTGGTTGTTTGAGGCGGGTGCAACAAGGGGTCAGAGGGGACGGATGAGAGACTGACAGACTGACGAAAGCTGACAGTGCGAGGGTGCGAACGAGGTAAACCGAAAGGGTAACTAACCACCGACTGATTTTCGAGGTTAACCACAGCTGACGTTTTTGATACTTTTCAACTTCTATCACCTCTGCGGAATATACATTATTTTATGAAATCTATATTCCAGACTTTAATTTTTGTCGAGTTTTCAAAAACCCGATTTTTGTACTTATGTTTGATAAATTGGGGCCAGACTGAACGACTCAGTCAATTAATCAAGAATAATGTTGCAAATTACTTTGCATAAACGATAGAAGTTGAAAAATAACTCCAGGGCACAGATTAATTATTTGACATTTCAATCTAGCGCCTGCAATTACTCGAGTCGGTATTAAAGGAGATATGAATTCATGTAGACTAGATATATAACCCTTGATAGAAAAAGTTCAATTCCAAGAGTTTACCGAGAGGACTGAGGCAAGGAAGAGCGATTGTCTGATAAGACGAATGCAGGTTACTTCTAATGCTAATTATTTGTTTATCAGAAAATGCATGCAACCAGCCACATGCACTTACGTCGATAAGCTGGCGGCAGGGCAAACAATAGTCGGCACTACTTCAGTTTCGAAGATAATTATACCGCGATTATGAGAACACGCTCCTCTTTTGTAATCTCCGAACGCTACGACTGATAAAGTGTTTTCACTCTCAGGTTGATTTTTTTTCGAATTTTAAAAATCTCCTTATAAATTCTTGATAATCGTAACTAGTGAGGGTTCGCAGATTGGTTAATCTTCAGGAAATGCTTTCCATACAGGAAGCAGGTATTTTTAAAGTAGTTTCACTGTTTCTCTTTTCATAACATTCAAAAGCAATCGCAAGACACTCCCGTGTCACGAGCAACTTGGCAGCTCTTCCTTGCTGTCGGCATCTTTAATCTTAGCTGCTTCCTTTCGCGACAGCCATGCGGACAAATGGATTTTTAACTCCCTTACCATGCCCAAGATCGGTCACGCGTTTCAAGTAGTCGCGATTCCATTTATTTTTTCGCACACAACAAGCACCAGGAAAAAAGTTTTCAAGTCATAATTACGCCAACAAACCATCCGAAAAACAAACATGGATTAATGATACGAGGGGCAAAAAACATTAAACAGAGATGAAAAAAAAGTAGTGAAGATCTTCTTCGTCAAAATGAGCCAACTCATCTAACAATTGCCGCTTTGATATTGCCTGGGAAGACTAATATACCCGATGAAGAAAAAATAACATCCGATACGAATTTGCGTTGGCGCACCGATAAAGGTAGGAGCTTAATCGCGAAACGCGGGAGACGAGACTTTGCGGAGGTAGTCAGAATTAATAATTTTATTCATGAGTGACCCTCGGACCGATCCGGTCGCCCGAAGCCTCCGTTAGTTCCCACCAGAGCGCAGCTACCTGATATTCTCCAGTCTAAATTATGTTTTTTAATTAAATCCATAGCGAGAGAAGCACACACTCCCTCTATGTTTTCGTGAGGCGCGTTACGAAAGGCCTGGGATCTTGTAACCTAAGTATACCGATGGGTTCCTCTGGCCCCGGGCAACAAAACAGGGAGCTGGCGAGATTTATTCGGCTATCTAGGGACTGAGGGCTTCTTCATCATCATCAACAGCATCATCATCATTATCGTCATCATCATCATCATCATGCTCTTTGTCGTTGTTCCCAGGCAGCTTCTCCAAAAGACAGAAAACCTTCACAATGTTCGAAATAGTAAGAGACTTAACGATTTCCGGGTATAAGGAAGTATACGAATGAAACTGAATTGGAATTAATCAAAATTTATAGAAATGGAGACTTGAGGTGCTCTAGATGTCAATTAGACATTGTGAGCTTGTCGCGTAGAGAAGAAGAAACGTGTGAGAAGAGAGAGAGAATGAGAAATGGAGAGACAAGGCTGCCAATTCATTAGCACTCGTAAATCTGTCGCGCTGCCGGCGTTGAATATTAAGCGGGCATTACCGCCTGGCTATAACTCGTGGCCAGTTAACGCGGATACACCCCCTCGACCTTCTGTTTACTTCGAAAAAGAGGATTTCTCTTTTCCTCTTTGAGTGAATCAGTTAGCGATCCATTCAAGATTTTACAGGAATTTTGAATATCAATTTCATTGAACTCGGAGACTCAAGTTATCACTTTTCCATGAACTGTTTCGATTTTAGAAAAAATATAAGGGATTCTGTTTCAAAGCAGCGACCCTCAAATTACCGAATTTTGCCTACCCTTTTAAAACATAGCTATTTTGCAGTTTGGTATGGCCAAATTTTTAAAGACAAACCATTGACCACCATAATTGATGGCATAATGTATGGAATATGGCAACAAAAGCATTTTCCAAATGTAGATTTTTCTACGAAATCAAAACCGATTTATCTTTAGGATTCGTGATTTAGAAAGGTATTTTAATAAGCTTTATGACAGTAATAAACATTTTCGAAAAACTTCTTAGGTTAAACTTTTCAAACTTTGCTATTTTGTAATCTCATATGACTATACTTTTCATACGATACTGTTGACCACTTTAATGTATGGTTATCGGGATATTGGTCATGGTGGTTTCACAATGGTTCATTTATTAGAAACTCATCTTCGGTGCGTGCTCATTACAGGAAACAATATTATTTGAACTACACCTATTGCATGAATTATAATGCATGTTAATTTCAGAGTCAAGCATTGACAGAATAAAAACTAAAGAGAAAGTAACTGCATATAAAAAAAAACTAAACATAAATATTTAAATAGAGAGATATTGAAAATAAAGTTGTTTCGGTACAAAAGATTCGCATAGAGGTATTTTCATGAGCAATCGCTTTTGGTAAAAATCTAAACCGTTTTTCAGGCGTTACGTCTTCATTAGGATAATGAGAGCGCAGTAAATCTTCAAGGTATACGCTTCTATACTACTTGGTGAGGTCCGAAGCGGTGAATTTGCATGGGGTAATTTAGTGGAACATAAAATTCTGGAGCCAATTAATACTCGAGTGTTCGATCCTTTATCGAGGTTTGTCTCTCGAATCAATTTGAATGTGGGAACCTCTGGTCAAGATTAATGAAATTAGTATGCTCTGTTCAAACATAATGCATTTGATTGAAATTCGGAATCAACTATAATTTTTAAAGTAAATGCAAACTATTATTGGACCAATATAATATGGAACCAAAGTAATTATTTGCTACCACTCATTGGCAGTAATCAATAACGTTACACAATAGTTCTTTTTTCTGGGCGGATCATTAAATTATTTAAGAGCGTGAGAAGCCGGTAAGTCAAAGAACGACATCGACACCATGGGGTAGGGTAAACGATGCCGAGAAAAAGAAGTGGGACTAAGGCGTAAAGTGGAGTATATCAGAAGCTGTACATTAGCATATAGAAGGAATTGCCCTTGGCGGTCGTTTATGGTTCTCGTAGGTAGCCGCGAAGGGCTCATATTTATTAACGATCTTGTACGTATCACTGATACGGCTCATTTAACCATTCTGTTCCTCTGACTGCTTGTTTGAGGGCTGAAATTGTTTCGGTAGAGTGAAAGGCCTCTTGGATCCAAATATACACTCTTATGATTATTTGTTACTTTTGACAAGATTTATTGCCCAACTACTTATTGCCTATTCTTACATCTGACAATCACTTCTTTGCACTTGAAGCATAAAGGAGAAAATACTATAAAATGTTCATTTGTTCTTGGTCAAACATTTCCTGGCTCTATTAATTATTTTTTAACTATGTACAATATAAAATGATTTTAGAATACTTTCGACAACATTTCTTATATATTTTAAAAAGTTTATTGTTGAAATAATCTGGTGGTCTATACGGCGGTCTTCTTTCAATTAGGCGGAGCTGGATCCAAGGGACGTGTAAATATTGCCGGCGAGGAGTGCTCGGGTGAAATTATACGGAAATAAATTAGATGATATTAGCATATAAACGAAGGTGATATCAAATATTCAGCGACTTGGATCAAAAGCAGTTGCAAGAGTGTGAAAAGAGGGCTTTCGGTAAGGTACAAATATCAAGGCGAGAATGGGATGACTAATTATTATATTAGGAAAAAAACTGACAATTTCTTAGAATCGCTACAAAAATTTAGATTAAAGATATTTATTACTGGAATAATTAAATTAATATCATAGTTTAATTATAAAATCTAGCGTCAGCAGGTTATGTTTCTTCCAGAATCTTTATGTGAGCTGTACAAAGGAAGAGATGTTTTTATGCAGGAATTGGGGTTTATTAATTATTGTCTTGGCTTTTAGAAAGATGATTAGTATGTTTCGCGTTCATAATTTTGGAAAGAGCGGCAGACCAAAAGAAATGTTGTCCTCGAGGAAAAAATTAAATTGCCATTATCCCAAAATTTGCGACCCCACACGTCGATCTCCCTCGACCCGGTGAATATTATTTATTTGTCGTATTTATGGAAGAAGCATCGACACTGCATACAAGCCGGCAGCTAGTGCCGCGATCGTAATTTAGTCGCGGGCAAAGTTTATGAGACGTAAAGGACTCGGCTGATCTCTAACGGTTCTCTGAAAGGCCACTCGCGAGTTTATAAATTTATTACGAGTTGCCTGCGCCGCAGCGATCAACGACAATAGAGCACGCAATTAATTATGCAGCTAGAAGTAAAAAATATATTTCTAACACGAGACGAAAAGGCCAAAAGGAGCAGTTAAGATGTGTTGAATATTTAGAAATTTATTTTATTTTTGTTTATTTTCAGGTAAAAAAATTATCTTTTTTTATTTTAAAGAATTAAAAAGGTTTTTTTTTTTAATTACTTCGAATTTCAAAGTACAACAATAAACAATAGTTCAAGTCATTGCAAAATTCTATTTTAAAATTATTTTTTATTCAACCATTTTAAATTTGAATATGAGACTACAGAATTTGATAAAGTTATTTCATCAAAACTAAAAATTTAGCTTTTTTAAACTAGGGCAGGGGCTGAGTGAAAATGCTGAAATAAATCGAATTATTTTATTAAAACAAAAAGAAGTTCTGGTCTTTGCATCCGGAACGAGTACCGACAATTTTTGAAATATTTTTATCTCTTTTGTTCGGTTTTAAAATTTGAAACATTAAAAACATTTCCCTTGAGGCCAAAAGATTGAAAAATTGTAATTTTCAAAATCTTTCAAAATCGTTCAAGAAGCAAAAATTTACGATTTTTAAACGCTTTAAAAAGTACGATTTTTTATAATAAAAAAATATTGTCATATTTCTGCGATTCAAACTGAAGAAATTTCAACTTATACATGCACAATTTAAATAAAGTGCAGAATTATTTACGATTTCCAATTTTGTTTACTTTTTTCGTATGCCGAACCACAATTTAAAATTAAGCGTTTAAGAATTTAAAATTGAAATATTAAAAATTGAATATTTTTAATATTTCAAGGGTCTAGAGTCTAGACACACCGAAATTATTTGGTCTACCTTATTTAAAATTGAAATATTAAAAATTTAATATTTTTAATATTCGAAGTGTCTAGACACACCGAAATTATTTGGTCTACCCTCGGTGAACCTAGCCGATCTTTCCATTTTTCCTGACCACGCCGAAAATATTTGTGCTACAACCACCGAATTACGGCGAACCTAGACACGGAATTTAAAATGTAACAATGCTGCTTTGTTAAAACATTTAATATAGAAAATTTCTAAATCTGAGAATTAACAAATTGTAAAATTTTCTAATATCTTTAAATCATACATTTGAAAATTTTTTAGTTTTAATGTTGCAATTTGAAAGTGGAAAATGTATTAATTGCATTGTTTAAAATTGAAGTAAACAAAATTGAACAATCTAAAATTTGAACAATTTCAAAGTGTTCCGAAAGAAAAAATTCAATGTGAAAAAGTTTAAAAAATCGAAATTCAAGCGTTTTGATTTAAATGCTTGTTGTGTATTTAGACAATTTTATATTGGAAAACTGTTAATTCAACGTTTAAAGTATGATTAATGATTTGAGGTTTCTCAGAATCAGAGAAATTTTGGCTTGATATACGATCACACAAATTAATAATTTCAGTCCCCTTGAGGTTAAGCATCCATGTTCTCTCTTTTCTCTCATATTTTTTACACGTATTCCGCTTAGAATAAGTCCTCAATTTTTCATGAATTCGGAAAGCGGATTATTACTGTGTGGGGTCTTTTGAATGAAGGGATGATAGGGCAAATTGACGCAAAAGTGCCGTAGTAACTTAAGGCAGGCCACTGGGGTTAAGTGAGTGAACAAAGCAATTTGTGGAGATGAGAAGGTAACATAGAAATCTCCATACGTAGCCATAATAACACAGCATGGCTTTAGCGAAGTGTTACAAATAGCGGCGGAGTAACAAACTGGCACTAAATCATACTTGTCAGTCAGTCATGCTCGTTCATCGTTTCGCGGACAGGTGCACCTTGGTTGTTGTAGAGTAACGACTAGTTCCCATCGAAAGTCAAAAGACTGACAAATCACTGCTGCCGTTTGTGCCACTCTTCCCGAAGAAATCATACTTCAAGGTCAAAGTTACAACTTCCCTTCAATCATCATTTTAAAAGATTATTTCGCCCAAATATGAATTTTAAAATCAATTCTAGAAATATACATCCCTTCGGTATTGGATTAAAGGACAAGAACTCTAGTCAATATATTTATATCAGTTATTTGTTTAGAGGGATTTTTGTTCCAAAAATAGTTTTTAAGTACTCTTCGGCAATGTTTTTGCTTCGCAGAAAGAGTAATTTAAGCTGAACACGTATGTCAATCGACATTGTATCGTGGAGTGTATAGTCCACACTTGAAGTTCGATCGCTCAAATTGTTTTTACACGAACCATGGTGTATTTGCACCAAACATGTAACGAGACGAAAAGTATATGATTATCCCAACAATATGAATTATGGTCAGGGCGATTATAGGTATTATGCTGATGTTGTGTGGTAAACGCTCCTTGCTGCTAGAGACGGAAAAATGGATGGTTCATTTAATTTAATTTCTCACTGTTTGGCCAATTCTATTTCCCTTGTTAATTTTTCCGAAGAAAGTAAAAATGAATATTTCTTTTTCCTGTTTTCTTACTTAAAATTTAACCCCGATGATGCTATACATCAATATACTAAAGGATCACAAATTGTTTTGAAATGATAGCATCTAAAAAATATGTTTTCCTGAAGATGGAAGAGTAATTGAATAACTTTTGTGGATTGCAGATTTGTAGACATTTTTTGTGGTTTTTTGTTTGAAAACGTAATTTTGTCCTTTTTAAAACACGACACGGAAAATCGACGCGTCAAAAAAGTCGTCCAGTGTGTACGCGCAGAATAAATAAACAAATCGCGTGTTCAAACACATCGTTGAGATTTGCAATTCTAACTGGAAACACATGCATACATACATACATAGGTATGAGCGAGGTTGCGGTGAGCACCTGCGGTCACTCAAACACACCTCGGAATATCGACTACAGTTGATAATTATTGCATATTTGAGTTTTACTTGGCGTTGAGTATACTAGCATCGAGTGTACTCTCAACTCTCAAGCAAATTGGTTCGCATGTCTTCTCTCCTCGAGCGTACAGAATTTATAGCTTCATTGCACTCTGGGAGGATTCACGTTGCCGCACTGCATTTGTGAGAGTCTACGCGCATATGTGCATTATGGAAACGAAATGCTTGTGGAGGTGATGACGAACGTGGTTTGTAAAACGTGGTTAGAGAGATAGAGGAGCTAATATATCACTCGAAACGTTTTCATTTTGTTGAGACATTTTTTCAGGGAGAAATCCTGTTTAAAGAATCGATGAGTGTAGAAATCGAGTCAGAAATAAATATGAGATTCCAATAAATAAATCAGTTTTATTAGGAACTCTGAAAGACTGTTTGATAATAACTTCAAATAACTTCTAATATAAACAATTGAATAAAGTACTTGGTGATTAAAAAGACATTATCAAATGATTACCGAGTTTATTTAGACTTCCATTGTTTAATTAAAAATCGCTTAATATCGTTGCATTCAAAGCTTCTTCATTTGATTCGATCAACGCCAGCAAGTACGCCAGTGGTTTATCAGATCATCGCTATTGAATCACTCCATTAGGAGCACATATCCCCATAAACCGCCCTCACTCGTCCCCGTGACCCCCAATAGGGTTCGCTCGAGATCACTGCAACAGACTGTGACATATTAGGCCACCCCCTGAGGACATCATCCCTGTATAAGAGCCCCATAAGAGGGTGACTCCACTCTCGCAGATTTATTGTTTCGGGATTTAGTGGCCAACTGAGCCGTGGGAGCTACATTTGGGGTCGACCAAGAAACTCTATAGCTGATATTTATTCCACATACATGGCAAATAAAAGAACCTTATAAATAAATTACTCGCACCCATTTTATTTTTTCGCGATGGTTTCAAAAGTATCCCAATAAGTTCCATTTCCTCAAATCAAACTCTTTTATATTACTAGAAGAGCAAAGTTCCATCTTAAATAAATCAAAATTTCGCCATTCAGGGAGGAACCAATCTTTCAGAAGAAGCCGAGTTTATGTTGTGCAAAGTTGGAAATTTCCGAAATAGAATAGGTCCGAAATTGAAAGCTTCGGAAAGTGGCCAAAATTATAAGCAGGTAAATGTCTACTGTGGGAAGTGTCCGAAATTGAAAGCGCTCGAAAATTCAAGAGTTGATTTTCCATTATCCGAAGTTGGAAGTGTCCGGAATTAAATTATTTGAATTTCTACTGTACAAGGTTAGAAGTGTCTGAAAATGAATGCGCTCGAACTTGAAAGTCTAAAAAATTGAAAGTGGACAAATTTCTACGGTCGGTAGTTGGAAGGGTTCGAAATTGGAAGCGCCCGAAAGTTGAAGCAGTCATTTTCTAGTCTCCGAAGTTGCAGATATTCGAAGTTAGAAGCACTCAAATATCGACAGTAGAAAGTTGGGCATGTTCAAACTTAAAAACGTCCGAATTTCTTTCATCCTACTGTTGAACCGAGAAGTATAGTCGATTTACTACTGTCCGATGGTGGAAGTGTCTCGAAAAAGCGTCCTGAATTGGAAGCCTTTAAAGATCTATGTAAATCTACCATTCGAAAATGGAAAGCGTCTGAAATTGAAAATTCTCGAAAGTTAAAACAATTTCCCCTTGTCCGAAGTTGGAAGTGTTTGAGGTGTAAATGTCCAATATTGCAAGCGATCGAAAGATGAAGTGGCCGAAATCCTACTGCAAGAAGTTGAACGTATTCAATATTGGACAATCCAGAATTGCTGTGCAAAATTGGAAGCGGCCTAAGCTGGAAAGCGTACAAAAATTGAAAGCTCGCGAATTTTTACCATTCAAAGTAAAAAGGGGTCAAATAAAAGCATTTCGATCATGACGGCAGAAAAGTTAGTCTATGAGTT
>CAKNWU010324950.1:0-10150 GCA_932072015.1 Andricus quercustozae
AAACATTTTCAAAAACAGGATTTTTAGCCTTCTTTTTCAAGCGTCGACTTTACGTTATTTCCAGAAAGCGGTCGACGTTAGGAAAAATCTTTAAAAATTCAGATATTCTTTCAACATTCTATAATGCAATACATTTTTTTAAATTTTTGACTTTAATCAGTGTTGGCGCGTGGGGCGGCACAGCAGGACAAGTGGTAAAAAAAAGTACCCTTTCGATGACAATAGTTAGGGAGTTGGCTAATTGGCTTGCTTCTGGAGTTACTATTGTCATGGAAAGGGTACTTTTTTCTACTACTTGTCCTGCTATACCGGCCCACGCATCACAAAACTGCACACTTGCAGCCATTAAATGGCTTCCTATCTTAATTCATTCTCAAGATAAAGTAATGAATAAATTATTGAATATTTCAGAATTTTGAAAAATGTATTGCATTACAGAAAGCTGAAAGAATATCTGCGATTTTTCTTAGATTTTTCCTATCGTCGCGCTTGAAAAAGGTGGCAAAAAACCCTGTTTTTTGGGATGCTTTGCCCTCTAACTATTGAAAAAAATTTTTAGGATAAAGGTTTTCATATCGTTAAATTCAGAAAACCAAGTTTTCAGATGTTTTTTATTAAACAATTCAGAGATTTTTTTGAGCGAGTTGCAATCAAAAGGATTGAGGGGCCTAGATATATTATTAAGAAATTTTCTCTAAAACTAGCCGGTCAAGTAGAGCCGTAATGTTAGCCCTGAACGAGCTGAAAAGGGGGTTAGTATTACGTTAAATTCTGTAATGGTAGGCAGTTCGATAAAATTAGAAAAAAGATATTGAAGAGCTCACATTTAAAAAAATGTCTACCGTTTCTCAGGAAATACATTTTTTTCAGGAAAATGTTTGCAAGCATATCTAAATAAGGTTAGTAAATAGTAAAGTACATAGGTCTTTAAAAAACTACCAAAGGAATAAGGGACGGAAGAAAAATTACAGAACTCAAATTGAATTTGTCTTCCACCCACTGGGATTCAAACCAACGAGAGTATGGCTATAATACCTACGTAATGTTACGTTTCCATCTGAGCCACGCTGACTTCTGAAAATAAATTTATAAACAGGTATATAAAACTGAATTTTTATAGTTTGCAAAAATAATCAGCACAATATTATACAGAAAACAATCGTTATAGAGCTCACGCAATGCATTATTATTATTGCTAATATAATCTATAATTATTCGCACTGATTATTAATAAGTCTAGTGATTGTAGTAATTTGTATCATTTTTTTCTTCCAAAAATCAATAAATTAGCTACTTCAACACAACTGATCATTCAAGCGGGGAATTCTAAACGGTGCTAAATCCAATCAACCTAATTGTGTAGGGGTGTGGATTAGATTAATAACCATTGTGTAAAAAATAGATGGCGCTACATTTACATGAGATAATCTAATGGAAATGGCGATGGACTTAGCACCGTTTATCTTTCCCTTGTATTTTAAATTTAAAAAAGTAAGTAAATGGTATAAAAAATCATATTAACCACATAATTCTATTTATTTCATAGACAAATAACGCTAATTAACAAAAAAATATTTATAATACTAGTACAACATTTTTTAATTTTGATAATAATACCTTCAATTGTTAAATACTTGTTAAACTCCTATAATAACCGTATTGTTTCAAAAAACTAAGTATTTTAGTATACTTCATTCATTTAGTCCGAATTTTTTGAAATGTGCAAAAAATGATAAAAAATTAATTTTTTCACCTAAATCGGTGTAAAAAATGCAGAAAGTATGATTTTTGCAAAAAAAACTTAATTTCGGCAAAAAGGGACTTAGAACCGTTTATCTTTTCCTAATTTAATTGGAGAATTCTTGAATAATACTTTTCGGTAAAAAAGAAAAATTAATCATTTCTGGAAGTACGTAATAGCCATTTTTTTAACTTGAGCCGCTCGTATTAATGGATTTCATAAAAGTTCCCAACAAGAACTAAATTGCTTTTAGCTTTTAGTTGCGTTCGCCTCGATTCAAAGAAACGCTAATTACTGTGGAGTGAACTTTCGCGAGTTTTTGTCCTTGAGCCTCTCAAATATAGAACACGTGTTCCACTCATATGTATAGTCTGCAGTATACACTTTTTCTTGAAAATCCGACCCTCAAGAAATTTCCAGGACATTTCCGCACTGTCGAAAATGTGACTGACGTCCAATGAAAAACACCTGTCCAAGATTTTACATATTCCTAATGCCCCATCGGTTAAAATAAATTGTAAAATTATAATCAATATTTTTCAATGTCAAATTCATTTACCTTAAAAACGAAGAAAATCATTTTAAATTGAAGACATATTTTCATTTGAAGAAAACACTATTTCTTTAATTGAGAGCCAATATGATTATTTGTCTTAAATTCAACAACAACAAATATTTGAATGAAAGAATCTTTTTTTTCAATGAACTTTGGTTCAGTTCTAATCATTTTCTTTCCGCTGAAACTTTTTCATCTTTTTTAAAAAAGGTCTAGTGATCTAGGAAGATTATAAAAATTTTGAAATTTTTAATATTTAGTCTATGGGTTCAAGAACGTCAAGACATTTTAAAAAAATCTGTTTCAGAAAAGAAATTGATATAGCGTTATTCTAATTTAATCTACATTATTTCTATATAACAACCTTTAACTTCTTAAAAATCATGGTTAATCTATGCGAATCCAAAAAAGATAATTTTTTGCTCATTAAAAAAAAATCCTGCATTGAGCAGGAACTTTCTTCTTTATTTTGAATGTTATATTTTTACTTGCTTCCTGAAATAGTACAAACAAAATTTCCTACAATCTTTTAACTGACGGAAAAAATTATTTTTTTTTTAAATTTGGGGCCTTTCAAAAAAATGAATAGATCCTGATCCTAGCATTACGCAAAAATCGTGGCAAATAAACCCTTGAATCACAATTTTTTAAGAAGAAAAAAATACGTATGTGATTGGCTTCATTATAGAGGAAATTTTTGATAAAATGCAGAATTCATGGGGTTTTTCCAAAAAAGATTATGGACATTAAAACAAAGTATGTATTGACTTCAACATTTTCGTGAGGAGAAGTGAGAGGAGGAATGTCGGAAAAGTGAGGGGAAGAGAAATAAAGGTAAGTAGCGTATGTTAGGGGAACTGAGGGAAAGTAGGGGAGGGATCGGAATTGAGGTAACGGATGGAAATTAGGGGGAGTGAGGGATAGCAGAGGATGTGGGGAAAAGTGAGGGAATTAGTGAATTGAGGAGGAGGAGGGGATATGGGCAGGGCGAATTATGGGAAATAGGGAAAAGCGAGGGAATGAAAAGGAAGGGGAAGTATTGGTGAAGGGAATGCAAGAGCGGGGAAATAGTGAGTGAGGTTATGAAGGGAAGTAATAGAAGAAGTAGAATATGGGAAGGTAAGTGAGGAGAGGGGAAGTGAGGGATGGGAAAATGAGATAAGCGCAAGTAGTGGTGAGTGCGGGAAGAGGGGTAAGGGATTAGGGAAAGGGAGGAGTGTGAAGTAGTGGAGGAAAAGTAGGCTCGGGGAGATTTGAACGACTTTATTAAAAAAAAAACCTGATTAATTTTTAGGTAATAATTGAATTTAATTATTATACAAGTTTCCATGGTTCATGCCTGCAGTTTTCCTATAAATAATCCCTGATGTGGAAGTCTAAATTGGCTTCGAAACATGTGGGTTCCCTAGTAGTATAAAAAAAGACGAAGAAACAATATGGAAAGAGTGAGAACGTGGTTCGGCACAGAAAATCTCAGAGATATTTTATATCTAAAGTTAGATAAAAACGTTACGAACAATTGACAACTACAATTATCCGACTTCGGATCATTGTTATCGGGAGGCGAATTCACAACTACATTCATAACTTTATATGTAGTTATCAATAGTTTGAAACGTTTTTTTCCAACTTCAGATAAAAAAATATCTCTGGAATTTTGAGTGGGGTTGATTTTTGCCTTTTTTTCTTTCTTCTTCCCTTTTGCTATACATTTGTCTGTAATGATCCGGAAAGGAGTAAGTTGGAAGTCCAAATTTGACTTGTGGGCTTTTTTGTGACACTAAGCTCAAGATTTGTTCCAATCTGCATCCGGGTTGCCTACGAATATCATTAATTGAGGCATACATTTTTGACTCAAATTATAAAGTGATATATGTCTTTTGTTTAAATAGTGTCCGGAGGATGTTTATGAAACTGTCAATTTTTAGAAATGTGTAATTAATTATCCGGATTATCATTTTTTTCGATTTGAAAAATGTAATAAACTGAGTAGATTGTTTCTGAATCAACTACACTTTTTTTTGTGGAGCAGGTATATGAGTCATTACTGATTCCGGAATGTAAGCATTTCCGGCAAAATTCATTATTTCATTTTATTTGACTGGACTATGACATTTTTGAACTGCATGAAGTAATATTACGAATTTGTAAAAAAAATCTCAACTAAATTGAAATATAAAAAGCATGGAGGCTCCCACGGTGCCTTAGAAACTTATTATCGTATTCTGACATGTGCGTATGTCATTCTGGCACAGCCTGAAGGAAAGTTCGTTGCACCCTTCCCACTTTACCCTCCACCCGCACCTAATTCACAGAGCGCTCGATGAGTCTAGTGGCTCTTTGGATTTGAAAAATGAAAAATCATGCGTCTGGAATTGGATATGGAAGCTGCAAGTCTCTTCTTCTGAGTTTATGGTGCACTCGAGAAACAATTTCCACTACAATCACACCGTTCTAACCGATGCCAGCATATCCCTACTATAGTTTTTTTACCTACCCTCAGGGACGAACTATATTCATTAATCTTAATTCGAGATCTGAAAGAGCGATTCAGTATACTTAACTCTTTTAATCCATTTCCATTTCTTTTTCAACGTTTACAATTCATTTATAGCTCTTGAAAATATTTCTGGGCTGCCCTAATATTTAAATCGTCGGTAATTTAAATGTGAAGTGAGCCAATAATTCTCTTTAGACAAAGTATATATATATATATATAAAAGGGTAATATAATAATTGAATAATTGATTTTGGTAATGCGTTGTGAATTATTGAGATTTTTGATAATAAAAAAATACAATATACGAAAATTAATTGGGAAATTAGAGAAAAATTTGAAAGAAGGTGACTTGTAACAGCTCCCGTTAAATGAGTCATAAGTTTCTAAAAATAGACACTTTTCAAGAATACTCGCAAAATAATGCATGAATGGAAATTTTTTTTTCATTGTAAAAAGTTAACCGAAATCTATGACGGTCTTCTCATAAAAATCAAAATTATTATTTTTTAAATGTTTTATAAACAAAATATTAGATTATCTAATGCCGAAAATTTTGGATGCTCAAATTTCGAGAAGCCCGCCATGCGGCAAGTAATAATCAACATGTAATGAGAGAAAAAAATTGATTTATTCATTTATTTAAACACCGTTTTGCACAAACCAAAGCAAAATGAACCAAGCTCCTGATCTATTGTTGTTTCGCCAGATCGATAGTTCAGAGTATATAATTAATTTTCTTTATTTACGAATTAATGACCTCGTAATGTATAGTTCAATCTCTTTTTAATTCATTTTTAAATATTTGTTTTATGAATAGAAATAAAAATCGAATTTGAACCTATCTTTGCGAAAACTGTAATGTCGGTAAGGTCGGGACATTACTTGAGATCTTTACCGAGACAAAACTTCTGCTTATGATTGTATGTTTGCAAAATTATAACATTATATTATAATATCCCTACATTTCTAAATTTATTGTACAATTCTAAGCTCATTATAGTGGAAAAATACCAAAAATGATGAAAATCTAATTTTACAATGTATTCTCGATAAATTATGCAAGCTTCACAGAAGAAAAGTTTAGCTTATGCAAAAATGCTCTAATAATATTGCGAAAATTGCAATTTTGTTCATTGAGATATCAATTTTTATAGCGAGCCTGTCTTAGAAAATAAATGACATTGAAAACTATTTATTTTCCATCAACCTAAAGTAAGCGATTTTTGATTGAATCATATCTGCGTGAATGCTTGGTCAAAAAGGTGTTTCGTTCACGCAAAATACTTTCAGAATAACGCGAAAATTGCATTTTTATTTATTAACTATTAAATATAATGATAATTCAAGGTTTGAATGGGACCTACCCTGCAGCTCTAAGGCCTAAGGCATGCGTTAGTTGTAATCTTATCGCTCGCTACGGCAAATCTGTTTAACTCATATATTGTTAAATAACGTTACTGCATGGATTCACTAACCCAGATATAGGAATTAATTTTTTATTTATATTTGAAGTGCCTAGACCGTCAAAGACTGATGGATACCAAATTTAAGATTTTAAGAAATTTATACTTTTATGCCTTTTCAAATTTTTCACGAGTCCTATTAATTAATACCATTTTCGAAAGTAGATGATAATATTTTTGAATGAATTTTAATACTTTAATGCTTTCAAAACTCGATTTGCTTCCGAAGCTTTAAAAGATTTTATTTATTAGTACAATTTTTAAGTCAATCCTCAATAAATTGTATAATTTACCAAATCTGTACACTTTTATAAATGATTTATTTTATAAATCACCTTTATAAAAATAATTTATGAAATGCTTTAAATTTAGAAACATTGAAATGTATTCATTTCTTTGAAATATTATAAATTATTTCCATGTTTTTTAAAGAAAGTCGAGTTTACATATAGATTAGTTTGAAAATGTCAAATTTTTTGAAATTTAACAATCTTGAAAACTCGCTTGAAAGAAATTAAATTTCAAAGCTTTTCAGTTCAATCAACTGAAAAACTTCAAATTTAAAACTTTCACAATGGAAAAGCAGGAGTGAAATTAAATTCAGAGTTTTTTCTACCACTGAGCGCTACGAAATTAACAGAAAAGATTTAAGCACTATTTTTTTAAATTTCATACCTAGTTAAGTGCCTTTCTGCAATAACCTCAAAATTAAAAAAAATTTAATCCTTCCTTCTTTCTCAAAAATTATTTTACTTTCGATACCAAATCGAAAAAAAAATCCTTTAATATTCATTTGTAACATAATTTAACTCTGATAGGCTATTTTTCAGGAAAAATCCTTGAGAATAGGGACAGAATTTTTGATCAATTTGAGTGCCTCAAATGGATGTTTGTATTTGCCAAACAGTTTAAAAAATATTACCGATTTCATTTGTTATCGAATTGGATGATTATTCTAATTTCACTACATTTATAATTCTTTCCTCTTTTAAATTAGTATTTTATCATTAATTTATTTATGCCTTGAAAAGGAAAGCACACCAAAAATAATAACTTCACATTCATTGAGGATATCCGCAAAAAATTTTCACTTCATGATTTAAAACTATCCTTGAAATAAAATAAAAATTTTGGGAATTTTTTTCAGTTAAAATTCAAATTTCAAGTAAAATTAATTAATCATCAAATTATTATATAAGGCATCCATGATAGGAAATTATTCAAGTTTTAAACTTATTTATTAAGATAATCGCTGAAGTCATCTACATCGAATTGGAGAAAATTATACTCTCTTTGGAATCAGCGATATTTTAATGAGAATTGACAATTTACTATAACATCAGTAACTTTATCCACTGATATTAAGTTTTTTATTATTAAGTCAATCAAATCTGGAATCTCAATGATTTTTTACTGATTTCTAGTGGATTTTCACTAATTGAAATAAAAATGAGTCACTCCTTTCCAATGAAATTGAGTGATTTTTAAACTTAGATAGAGAATCAGAGAGTATCTATTAGGCTGGTGCGTTTTCCAACATTTTTCTGATGAATAGTAATACCCCGAAAAAGTTTTACACCCATACCAACTATTCACATGCAAAACCTTTTTTCGATCAAACAATATCTTTTGTTGGTTCTTTTTATTTGAAAATTCCAAATTTTGAAAACAAAAAAAAAACGTTACCGAGTAGTTAAAAAATTTTGTCGAATTTTTAGTATGTATTTTTATTGATAGTAAATAGTAATATAAAATAATAAATTCAAAAGAAAATTTATTGTTCAGTTTTGAATTTTGTGACAATATGCAAAAAACATGTTTTTCTTTGTCTTGAGTTAAATGCACACTTTTTTCAAAAAGTTATATTTCGAACCTGAAATTTCTTTAGCTTAAACCAAGAAATCGTGTTGTTATTTTTATTTCATGTAAACAAAATTTCATGGTGTCTAAAACGTTCCAAAATTGCACATTTTCAACAAATTCTAAATAGATCAAAAAATTTTCGTTTAATTTTCTAATTTCATATTAGTGATCACTAGAAATAACCTTGACTAAAAAAATTGCGTAAATTTTTGAACCAATAGGAAACGTTTTTTTTTAATTTTAAAATTTATAATTTCCAAAGAACGAACAGAAGATATTTTCCCATAGAAAAAGGTTTTGCAGGTGAGTAGTTGGTATGGAGGAGCCATTTTTGCGGGGTATTAAAATTCAATCAGAAAGAAAGTTGGCAAACGAACCGGCCTAGTATCTACTAGGGTCACCAATTCGGACTGAGGTTTTGAAATTCCCTGTCCCTAACAAAACATATAATATACTTGGAATTGTAGGTAGTTCCGGTTGAATGCTGAAATGTTAAATTCGAAATAAATAATGTTAAATAATATTGAATAAAGAAAAAGTTTAAACGAGGTAGAATTATTTGAATTCCAAAAAAGTTGCAACATATAAAGAATAGAATAATAATATATAGAAATGAATAGTTTGTCTTTTACGGTGATTTATTAAAACATATTTTGAAATATAACGCTCTGGAAGATTAATTTTATTAGTATTGTCCTCGGAATTTTCACATCAAGTGATTGATCGAAAAATGAATTTCAAAATATTTTAGTTCTACCCGCCCCTGCTCCCAGCTTTGGAAGCAAGAGTCATTTCGAAGGCGGTTTCATTGAGAAGAGATAGCGATGAGTTTGAGAAAGAGCAGACTACTTCGATTCGGTTCAAGATCTACACGTATTTACTACCAATTTTATGATCTTCCCTTTTCTTTCCACTTTTATTCATGTCTCGAGGAGTGCACAGTGCACACATGGCCAGTAAAAACCTTATCAGCTCCATTTAATTTTAGGTTTCTGAATACAAGAGTTTTCTGGACATTGAACTCGAATAATCATTGCAAATATATTAACTACTTTTGCGAATTATTAAATTTTTTAAATAATTTATTTCAGGGTCAGCTTGGAATAGAAATCTAACAGATGGAGAAGGGGCATGGCCCCTTGGGGCCGTGAATAAGTGACGTACTCTTTATATTTGAATTAGCAAAACATAACTGATTGTCAGTTAAATTCAACTAAATGCTGTACATAGAATACAGTCACTGACAGTTAGTAAAAATATACTGATTCAATTAGTAATTATTGTTACACACATGCGCATTATCCAAATTCGTAATTATAGATTTCTTGAACATTTTTAGTGTATATTATCCTACACAAATGACAAATAATGCAAAATGTATTTTATTTACTTACTGACATTCTTTATGAAAAGTGTAACTTCAGTATTGTATTATTATACCAATAAGCCATATCCCTTTCGGGATAAGCGTGACTCACTAATTGAGGAAGGGAATTGTAGGAGGTGGTAATGGGAGGGGGATGGGGGGTATAGATTTATAGATTGATCTAGAATTCCCGTATTTTTTATTTAAATAACACGGTCATTCTGCAACTCTGCTCCGACCCAGGTTGCTGATCAATCTCTCTAGCGATCACCCCAGGCAAAGAGCTTCAAAAAGTCATAATGTAAAGCTCTCTTCTCGAGCCCATTAGTAACCAATCCTTTTTGTTTCAGGCATCATTCACTCCACCGATGAATAGTGATAATATGATAAAACAACAGACAAGAAACAGGATGTAGTACGAAACAAAAAAGTGTGCATTGAAAAATTAACTTTATTTTCTAAGCAAAATTTCCAGTTTTTAACTTAATATTTATAAAGTATTTAAAATTAACTTCCATGTTTATTTAAAATACTATTTTTTAGTTTACATAAAAATGATCAAAATTCCTTTTTATTTATCGCATGCTTAACAGACTTTCCCCTATACTCCTCTTCAACCCCTTTCCAACTATATAATTTGTACCCAATAAGAAAATTCAAC
>CAKNWU010325008.1:841-11024 GCA_932072015.1 Andricus quercustozae
GTAACACTAACCTAGACCCACCCCTCTCCCCCAGAAAAGTGTTACGTAATTTATACACGACCCCCTAACGGTAATTACAATATCGATAAGAAAAGACTCTGTAACGTTCAAGACGCCGAAGAACAGCTTGATGCGGTTAATTTGAGACTTGTACAACGCATTGTTCAAAGCGAATTACGAACACTTTATCAGGTTACGTCATCTATGCGTAATGAAATTGATAACAATAATATTATAATGAAAATTCTGGGAGAATCAGTAAATGAGAAATTAAAGAATTTGCAGATTGCTACCCAACAAGAGTTATCGCTACGCAACGCTGAACTCATTGCTCAACTAGACGCTCGACTGAACGCATTAGAAAATGAACGCAAAGAAGGAGATAGTAGTCACAGAGCTGCATAAACCTAGAAGAAAAAATTATCCACGTCGTTCTGTGATAATGCGTGGTATAGATGAAACATGGCAGGCTGACTTGGTTGAAATGTTACCATATTCTCAAGAGAATAAAAGTTTCAAATACCTGCTTACTGTTATCGATATATTTTCAAAGTATGCCTGGACAGTTCCTGTGAAAAGCAAGAGTGGACATGATGTTACTGAAGCCATGGAATCCATACTTGTACAGGGACGAGTTCCAAAAAACTTGCATACAGATCAAGGCAAAGAGTTTTAGAACTCTGAATGTAAAGCTTTAATGCAAAAGTATAGCATTAAACTGTACTCAACTTTCAGTAATTTAAAAGCATCCATTATTGAACGATTTAATCGTACGCTCAAGAATAAGATGTGGCCACAATTCAGCTTGCAAGGTGGTTAGATATACAAATGGTTAGATATCTTACCTAATCTCATATCCAAGTATAACAATACTAAACATCGAACAATTGGTATGAAACCAAAAGATGTAACCATCGATGATGAAGAAGAATTGATGCAACGCTTCCAGAAACAAAACAAAATTATTTCGAAACGTCAAAAATTCAAAGTTGGTGACAAAGTTCGAATCAGCAAGTATAAGAATATTTTTGAGAAAGGATATACACCCTACTGGACAACTGAAATATTTACTGTGGATCGGATCATGGCAACTAAACCAGTAACATATAAACTAAAAGACTATCAGGATCAACCTGTTTCTGGAGGCTTTTATCAAGAGGAACTTTTAAAAGTCAAGTATCCAGACATTTACCTTGCGGAGAAAGTCATTAAGAGACGTGGCAATAAAATCTATGTCAAATGGCTTGGCTTTGACAGTTCACACAACAGCTGCATAGATAATACAGATATGTAATAAAGTTAAGCTAACGTTAAAGTAATGTTAAAGTAACGTTAAGCTAACGTAATGTTGTGTAATGTTAAAGTAACGTTAAGCTAACTTCAAGCTAACGTTAAATTAACGTTAGGCTAACGTTAAAGTAACGTTAAGAGAACGTTAAAGTAACGTTAAGCTAACGTTAAAGTAACGTTAAGCTAACGTTAAAGTAACGTTAAGCTAAAGTTAAAGTAATGTTAAGCTAACGTTAAGCTAACGTTAGAGTAACGTTAAGCTAACGTTAAAGTAACTTTAAGCTAACGTTAAAGTAACGTAAAGTTAATGTTAAAGTAACTTTAAGCTAACGTTAAAGTAACGTGAAGTTAACGTTAAAGTAACGTTAATCTAAAGTTAAAGTAACGTTAAGTGAACGTTAAAGTAACGTTAAGTTAACGTTAAAGTAACGTTAAGCTAACGTTAAAGTAACATTAAACTGAGCTTTAAAACTAATGTTAAAGTATCATTGAATAAATGTTGACGTATCATTAAAATAATGTTAATCTAACATTAAAACTGATGTTAACAAACTTATTTATGTAATGAGATGTAAGGTTTTATTAAATAAAAACATATGAATGTATATAAAAATTGTTCATTTATTCATGTTTTTACAATCATCATCAATCCCGACCATGTTTTTTTTTCGACTTATAAACTATTTACAATATGTACGCCGATTTATAGGTTAATTATTTACATTGGTATCATTATCCTTAATCTTATAATGGCCCCAAGCTAGCGTGTCATTGCTTTCAGGCAAAAGATACCGTTTATCATCGAAGGGGCTTAAAGCCACTTTTAACTGTTCAACCGTATCAACTTGATGAAGATGCGATCTAATGATCTGATTTTATACCCTTGGCCTTCTTTACAAAATCTTGGCCATTTACGCGGATGCTGTACATCTTACTCCTCAAGCCAACAAATTCAGTAATGACCTGTCCACTGCACTCATCTTTCATGAGGCCTAGAACTTTTTTGTTGACTTGAGGCATACCGTAAACGTTATTTACGGGAAAATCGGATGTGTCAAACTTGTTGATATCTTGTTTCATATCCATGTAAATATCTGGACATTTAACTTCATAAACTAAGCTATCAGTTTCCGTGTATATCAGTTTACATTTGTCACCGTATTTGTTAAGCATATAGCCATAATGAAGTCATAGATCAAGGTTTTCGAAATTGTCCAGAACACTAATCCCAACATAGATGGGTTTGTTCATCAAAACCTCAGTCTTCCTAAGCTCCACAGCCACTAGATCTTCATGGAAGATTGCTCGGCTGTGGAAATTAGGTCTAGATATGAGGGCTTCTGCTCCATACCTACCCTTCCACTTTGTCACGAGTTTAACATCTACATGTTTACGCACATTCTCCATTGTCTTACCACACACAGCATTGTTCATGAGTTTGAACAGGTTTTTCTCAAACTCATTTTTAGCTGCAGCTCTCTTTTCTGTGTTAAAATCTATGTATGATTTTAACCATGGAGTTTGATTAAATTTAAGAACGCGATGGATTTTAACAAGCTTAAGACCGTTTGCCAAAGCTTGTTTCAGTAAACGGTAATGGAGAATGTGCTTTCGTTTCGGTAGGAGGGTAGATAGGAGTTTCTCCTGCTTTGACCCTGGTGGTTTCGAGTGTTCAAGGCAAAAAGGTAAATCACTGTGAGTATCATGAAGTTCTTCGGGGTAATCCAAGTCTACTTCAAGGATGTAGCCAACAGGGGCATCATCGGGAACATTGAAGTTGAAGCTATGGTCAACATTGGATACCCACTCGAAACAACCAAATGGAAGCGCTTGTGCCATTGCCCAACCATAGAGGTTGTTGGCGTCAAAATATACTATATAGATTATCTCATCATTGTCATTGTAAACTTCCATATAGGGATTATTGGCTTTGGCATAACGGTTGGAGCATTGACTAACTCCACCCCTTATACCTAACTCAATAAACAGGACTTTATCAATGTCAGTGAGGAGTTGAAGCTTTACTCTAGTATATTTTAACATGGCATCCGAAGTCAAACCAGGAATAGTATAATAATGTGCTGGATCAAGGCCTTATGCTTTCAGACACTGATCACGGAAGTTTTCAAAGATATCTGCAAGTAGCAACACATCCGTTTTCATGTACAGATACACATAATCGCCAAGATTTTTGCAATTAAACTCAGACCATACCCGTTGCGCATGCTCATAATCTTCATCGGAAACTGTAGAGTCGTTTAATCTGCTATAGAATTTTTCTTTAGGTGGTAGTTGCGTTTCTTTGAGCTTTTCCCTAGAGTCAAAGTACTCGTAAGGAAAAACTCCTTTGCGCGTTAGCAATTTGATTTTTTCATCACTTAAATTTAAAAAGACTGTACTTACTATTTTGTATTCGTCGAGGTATCATGCTAATTTATCTAGCGAAGAAGCCATAAAGCGGAATGAACCAACAAAGCGGAATTTTATCTCACTCTCTCTAATATTTTTCGTGAAGCTAATATACCTCTCTTTATTTAGAGAGAGTAGATCAATTCGACCTTCAAACTCAGTGGCTACTTCGCGAATAATGAAATGAGCATCATAATACTCAAATTATGGAAAACAACGGGTATGGTTCAAGAATCTTTGCAATTTAGATTACAATCTTCATGCGCAGGCCCTGGGCATTTGCCAGTTAAATGTGAAGGATCACGCACTTTCTTTTGGTCGGGTGCTATACTCTGCTCACAAATGTGGCAGGTAGTAGCTTCCCTAAAGGCAGCCTTCTGCTCAGTAGTCAAGTTCTCCATAGGTATCGGGCACATGAATACTGTTTCAGCATCCTCTGCCAATTGTTGCAATTCCTTTGCAAACCAGTTGGCAGGATCAGCTTCATCTTCTGGGCATGCCTTATAGTCGGAAAGTGTGTCATCATAACTACATTTTATGTAATAACCTATGCTGAGTATCTGATGCTTTTGAAAGATCTCAGTGTTACTTATCTTCTCCTGAGATTCTTCAACGGGAAGCAACAGACACTCGCAATCGGCATACACGACAAACGGTACCTTTTCCTGATTTCTATAGTTGGCGAACTCAATGATATTTTTCTCCGGTTTCGGTAATTTGATTCTACAATGATTCATCTTTTTACAGTTATCATTGTGTTCACACAACTTTTCTGCGGTTGAAAAATAATGAAGGCATCGATCACAAATATAATCAAATTTAGGGATATTTTTTAAAGTTACAGGAAATTCAATACCAGTAAAATCTAACCTATCTTCATGCATATTATAATTAGAAATACGATCAACATGTTGTAAAGCTGGATATAATGCTGATAGAAGAGCCCATTTAAAACAATGATTATCATCCTCATTGTTTACATTTATACATGCTTGCTTTTTCTTAATTGGATAAGGTAAGGGGATAAATGAACTAGCCCGCAAAGGATTATATTTATTTACATTGATTTTCAGGTGTATGACTGAATGTAGTGTCCAATCGGAATCAGTTTCCTGGAATTCTTCAACTTGTTTCAGGATTGGCTGTTTCATATATTCATTAAACCAATCGTCTAACAATGTCGTCGGGAATATGTCATTTGTTTCGGCCAGAAATGTTTTCACGTGTACAGACTGATCATCTTTCGTTACATGTCTATACTTAGCTACTAGCACACCGTAAACTTTGACAGGTCCATACTTATTTAATACACATCGCATTCATTCTTAAAACAATACAGAGGCATGATTTAAAAAATTACTTATATCTATATGTACAAGGTTTGTTATTAAATTAGTTTGTAGTCGACATTGGAATGCTTTCTCGGAATCGGCCCAGTGAAGTCGCTTGGTGATATCGTCTTCTTCGTCAGCTGCTGCATCCATAGAACCACCGCTTCTCAAATGTTGTTTAAAAATGGCGCTTAGACGGATGATTCGATTAAGTATGTGAAGGCATCTCTGCTTCTCAGAAGTCCAGAAAAGATCCTTCAGTATAGATTTTAATGTATCTATATTAGCATTGCATTGTCTTACCATGCGGTGAATGTATTCAGTCTTGGAGTCGCCATCTGATAAATGAGGGAGTATTGCTACTGTTTCTTCTGTTCTGACAAGGAGTATCTCACATTCACCCAAGGAGACGGTGGGATTCTGCTTTGCTGGCCTCTGCTGCTGCTTACAGGTCTTGCGCTTTCCAGGCAGTTTTGAAGCTAGTCGCTGCTTCTGCTGCTCTCCAGACACTTTGGAAGCTGCTCTCTGCTGCTGCTGCTGCTTGTTACCATCAGCCAGGTCGTCTGGCTGCTGAATGAAGGAATCGCTCGGGAGACGCGCTTTTATAGCCAGAAATCCACGCTCTGCGCATGCGCAACATTTTAATAGGAGATTCCCGTCGCATTGTCACCCCCACCCCACCTCCACTCTGACCAAGAACCTGTGAATCAAACTGCGCATGCGAAATCTTTCATCAGTGGGAATACATCTAGAATATTCTGTTGAGATTCTAACTGCGCCTGTGCGTTAATATTATTAGGGGATTCGCCCGTCCACCTCCACTCTAACCATGAAGCTGTGGATCAAACTGCGCATGCGTAATATTTTATCTGTGAGGGCTTCTCCACCCCAACTCCATCTAGAAGTTGAGTTCGAGAATATTCTGTTGCGAATCAAACTGCGCATGCGCGTATATGTTACTAGGGGATTCACCCACTCTACCTTCACTCTAACCAAGAAGCTGTGAGTCCAACTGTGCATGCGCGTATGTATTATTAAATGATTCACCGCACTATATCCCAACTTCATTTCCATATAGTAAATAGAAATTTAATAATCCATTTAGAAATATTTATTTATTTAAAAAAAAATCTTAACCTGAAACAGGAAAAAAAACCTGAAATAGAAAAAAACCTGAAACAGAAAAAACCTGAAACAGAAAAAAACCTGAAACAGAAAAAACCTGAAACAGACAAAGCCTGAAACAAAAAAACCTGAAACGGAAAAAACCTGAAACAGAAAAAACCTGAAACAGGAAAACCTGAAACAGAAAAAACCCGAAACAGAAGAAAACCTGAAACAGAAAAAAAACCTGAAATAGAAAAAAACCTGAAACAGAAAAAACCTGAAACAGGAAAACCTGAAGCAGAGGAAACCCGAAACAGAAGAAAACCTGAAACAGAAGAAAACCTGAAACAGAAAAAAAACCTGAAACAGAAAAAACCTGAAACAGAAAAACCTGAAACAGAAAAAACCTGAAACAGAAGAAAACCTGAAAAAGAAAAAAAAAACCTGAAACAGAATAAATCTGAAATAGAATAACACAATTGTCTAATGTATATAGATTATATAATGAAATTCATATACAAAAATATATATATATTTTTTTTTAAATTAAATATGGCGATGATGTATGCAGTAGGGCGGGTGGCGATGACAACGACGAGGATGCATGTGACTACGTTGTTGTCCTCTCACTTCAGCTAGTGGTGGTGGTGGTGGTGTTGATGGCGGTGGTGGTGTTGTTGCTGGCGGTGGTGGTGGTGGTGTTAGTAAGTCTAAAATCTGCTGCAGAGAATATAAAGATGTTGATTCTGGTGGTGACCCCTGTGGCGATAGGACTGGTTATGGTGTTGAAGGCCACTCCAACTCTGTGAAGTATATTGGTGATGATGTTTGGGAATCTATCACCAGCTCCTCTGATGAAGACGACCATGATGAAGGAGATGATGAAAGTAGTAGCTTCCATCGAGCCATCTGTAATCAATATATTTAATTAGTTTTATATAACAACAAGTAATAACTACTTATAGACAAAATGTTAAAACTCACCTCATTTGAATTATAATCAACGATTTCCTTCATTATATCTTCTACCTCCTGGTCGAACAGAAGGTAGGGTGGGGATGCATGAGGACTATCCTCTGAGTCAGCCATCTTCTTCTTATCTCGAACCAATGCTGCTACTGCTGCTGCTACTGCTGCTAGCTACCTGAAACAAATGATGCCAGTCGACTGTGCTAGCACGCTTTATATCCTCGAATCCCCACTCACTCATCACTATCCCACTCCCCACTGTACTTTGTCGCGGGAAATCCCAGCGTGGACCGAGCACACGTGAAACATGGGGAATACCAGTGCGCGCGCGTGCACTGGGGCGACACGCAGTATGTCGGTAAGGTACGGACAGACTGAGAATCAATTCAACGGCCGATAAATGCATTACCGACTGTCGATACATTAATATTAGTGCTGGCAGAAAGTACTGAGTGACGTCATCAGTTATTTGCACTCGATTGATCAGGTAGATTCCTGATATAGCGACTGTGGCTCCATCTGTGGTTTGAGATGTGCATTATCGATGGCCCCTGTTTTACCGACTGAAGGTAACATTGTTCCCTACCTTACCGACCGATGATAAACTGACAATATAAAAAGTTACCGACCTCCCTGTTTTACCGACAGACGGTAACATTGTTCCCTACCTTAGCGACCGATGATAAAATGATAATATAAAAAGTTACCGACCTCTCTGTTTTACCGACTGACGGTAACATTGCTCCCTACCTTACCGATCGATAATAAAAGAATACTATAAAAAGTTTCCAACCTCCTGTTTTACCGGCTGATGGTAACATTGCTCCCTACCTTACGGTCCGATGATAACATGATAATATAAAAAGTTACGACCTCCCTGTTTTACGGACTGATGGTAACATTGCTCCCTATCTTACCGAACGATGATAAAATGATAATATAGAAAGTTACCGACCTCCCTGTTTTACCGACTAATGATAACATTGTTCCCTACCTTAACGACCGATGATAAAATGATAATATGAAAAATTACCGACTTACCTGTTTTTTACCGACTGATGGTAACATTGTTCCCTACCTTATCGAAATATGCTAAAATGATCATATGAAAAATTACCGACTGACCTGTTTTACCGACTCATGGTACTAAACTGTTTTACCGATCAATGGCCACTTAGCACGGAACCGAACCTTATAATGTTAACTTAGCAGGGATCCAAATTACATACCTTACTGTTTTACCGATTTAGCATGGAACAGAACCTTATAATATTGAATAAACAGGAATCTCCATTACCACCCTCACTGTTTTACCTACTTAGTATAGAACAGAACCTTAAATTTACCGACCTCTCTGTTTTACCGCTCGATTGTACAATTTTATTGCAGCAGGAATCTGCATTGTCGACCTCACTGTTTTACCGATTTAGCAGGGAACAGAACCTTATAATATTGAATAAACAGGAATCTCCATTACCAACCCCACTGTTTTACCTACTTAGCATGGAACAGAACCTTCAATTTACCGACCTCTCTGTTTTACCGATCGATTGTACAATGCTATTGCAGCAGGAATCTGCACTATCGACCTCACTGTTTTACCGACTTAGCAGGGAACAGAACCCTCCCTTGTTCGGTGGAGCCATCTGTTGGTGTCGGTAACTTGCGACGGTGGCGCCATCTCTCGGAATTTGGTCTCGTACCGGCGTGGCCCTACTACTAACATGCATTATTGGAGCGTACAAAATCCATAATGGTTGCGTGAAGTTGAGCATCAGCGTCCATGGTCCGTGAACGTTTGGTGTAGAGTAACTGGAGATCAACTTATCTTTCCGTATTTTATTGATGGAAATTTGAACGGTGAAATATATCGTAAATTTTTAGAAAATGAACTTCCAATATTGCTAGAAGACCTAAGCTTGGAAGTGCGACACAAAAATATGTTTCAAAATGATGGTATCGAGTCGGTAAAATGACGGTATAACGTCGCGTGTATCAAGAAGTGCCCAAAAATCGTGATAACATAATCGAGCGAATCAGGTCTGCTTGTGCACAAATAACACCAGACACCCTTCGCTGTTGTGTGGAATTTTTTGAAGCTCGGATTAGCAAGTGCACCGAAGTGCGAGGACCAATTTTTTGAGCACTTATTGTAAAATGGTAATCGAAAACCATTACCCCGATGGTGAGATGCGAGGGGACTCACCGAAGTCCTTGAAATAATCAATAATTACATTTTTGCAATTGCAGCGCCATCTATCATGACTCGAAAAAAAAATTTCGAATAAAACTTACGTATTTTATAAAGTAGAATCTGAATCTGTGATAAATAATTGCGGTTAACATTTTAAATTTCAAAGTTATCACCACTCCTGCCGCTTGGGGGAGGAATAGGGTACATTTTTTCAAAGTTGCTTTTCCCCCTTGAGAATAAAAAGTTTTTCTTATGCATATTTTTTTCATAGGATGTGTATTTTTTGAGATATTTCGATGTCAAAAGTTAAAAAAAAATCTGCCCGCCCCGTGGGCACATTCTCATCGCGCACCTTGCGCGCGGCTCGCTTCGCTTGCAAATTTAAGCGCACCTAAGGCGCGCGGCTGTTGTATCTCGCGTTCGGATACTCTTTGCCTCGCGCTTCGCGCTCGGCTTTCTTCTGTTTTCGCACATCGTACTCGGTTTAGATATAAAGAAGAAATTTACTTGCAAATATTATAAAATTGACAAAATCTCTATGTTTTCAGTGATTGTGAAATTGGTTTTTATTTCAGATTAAAACGGAAGTTTATTTACTTAAGGCTCATTCGGCCTTAAGGAACACATTCTCCTTAAAACACACGCTCACTTTTTTAAAGTGCATAGAAAAAACACTCAATTGCCTAAGAAACAGTTTTCTTTGAACTTACTGAAAATGCTACTACAAAATCGAGAAGTCCCTTTCTGGTCAAACAGTGTTTGTTTTATTCATAGAAAACTATACTTTAAAAAATGTACATAAAGCCAATATCTTCTCATTAGGATGAGAATGGAAAAATTTAATCATTTCGCCGAGGAAAAAGGCAGAGCGAAGAGAATACAT
>CAKNWU010325027.1:0-13331 GCA_932072015.1 Andricus quercustozae
CGAATAAACCTAAGTTCTTCAAGTCTAAATCCAAGTACGTTGTAAGAAGGAGACCTGGCAGGAGAAAACCTGGACCTGGTACGCAGAGTAGACTCCTCAAGAGGAGACTTGGATCTGGCACGAAGAAGAGGCTCCTCAGGAGGAGGAAGCCTCTCAGGAGACTGCGGTCGGTGATGAGATGAAGAATGTCGGTGACGATCGGGACAAGAAGCATCAGGCAAAGGATCGCCATTAGGTAAACAGTCAAACGGCGAACCCAATTCTGTAAGAAGAAATAGAGGATTAAATTTAGGTTAAAATGTATAGATACTTGTATGTTGGTGTATCGTTAACCCTTTTGGCAATATTTGAGACAAGTTTGAGTTTATATTTAGATTTATTCACGGAAGAAGTACTCTGTAAAAGATACTATTTCGAAAAGTAAAGCTCAGGTTTAAAGTGTATTCAGTATTCAATGAGCAGTGTCCACAGTATGCAATCCAGTGTGAATCAGTAATCCTGAAGTATATTAGATTTATGCATGGGCCAAAAAGTTAAATCCCAACCCGACCAGTGGGCTATAAACGCTCGATTCATTGTGGTCCGAAGCGAAAGAAAAGACCGTTATGGAGTGGTATCGCCCTATGTGTTTGGTGAGCAGAGGTGGGACGTGCGACGTCCAAGAATTCCAGAATTAAAAACGAGAAGGAAAATGGTGTCAAAAATAAGAAAAGGATCTAGAAAGTGTAAGTATTACAATGGCATTATTATAATCATTTATGGATTACGTAAGTAAGCGGTGAAGTTAATTTAAATTCAAAACACAAGTTCAAAACTTCCAGCGCGTGTTGACATCGTTTAAATGGCAACCGCCAGTGCGCATATGCGCCATCCTGGTACCGTGCCGTTATCAACACCCAGTCTGACATTTTGTAATACATTTTATTAATTTATTATTAATCAATTTTATCAGTTCATATCATTGTTAATAGTAATTATTATTAATTCCTATTAATTCCTTAATTTGTTAGTAGAAAAATTATTTGTTCAAGTATTGTTTTTTATGACTCTACATGTAAACTGGTATGATTAATTAATATGTATGCATAACAAATAGTAAAATGAAATAAAATTTAAAAACAAATAAACCAGTTTTTTTGTTTTAATGTTTAGAATTAAAATTTCTCGAATACCATTTTTAATCTGGTAAAATCCTTGGTAAATAAATACAGTACTTTCGTTACAGTACATCTGTTTGACTTGAAAACTGTCAGATATAATCACTTATGCCGACACAACATATTTCATTAACAACCCTGAAGAAGTCAACAGAATCAGCTCCAATTGATTTTGATGCGCTCGTTCTTGCCATCAAAGATTGTTTAATAGAAAGAAGCCGATTAAATCGACTGCAAGAAAGTATGTTATGTTTGCTCTTTCTTTCCTTATTTGAAAAACATTTTTTGCTCAATTGTAATGTTTTTTAAAGTTTTTCAAACCAATCCACGAGAGGGAACTTGTCCAATATATTTTGAATTGCATAAACCATTATTGCGGCCTCTGCATCAAGGAGCGACGTGAATTGGCGTATCAATTTGCTAAGAAACTTGAAGTTAAATATCCGTTACATTGGGATGACGGCGAGAAAGCGGGCAAACATTGGTATTACAACTTTATGCACCGCTACCCTGAGCTCGTTTTACGCACGCCGGAACAAACATCCATGCAGCACGTAAAGGCTTTTGTAAATCAAATTTCGAGAAGTTTTTCCAAAACTATGCACATTTGATGGATGAACATCATTTCGAAGCTACGAATATCTACAACATGGATGAAATCGGCTTTTCAACGGTCCCGACAAAATTTGGCAAGGTGATTGCCATTCAGGGTATGCGACGTGTCGGAAAGCTTGGAAGCGCTGAAAGAGGAACGATGGTGACAATGGCCTTAACCCTAAGTGCTGCTGGCAACAGTTTACCACTATTTTTTCTTTTCCCGAGAAAAAAATGCAGACGAGCTTCCTCGACAACGTTTCTGGTGGGAGTGCCGGTTATGCTAATGGTTCTGGCTGGGTGTGCCAGGAAGAGTTTGTTGACCTTGACTGTAAGACTCTTGATCTGACATTGACACCAAAAATCATTAAATCCGGCTTCAGAGCATCCGGAATTTATCCGTACGACCCAGAAATCTTTTCCGACGTTGATTTCATTGAAGCGGTCGAGCAGAATGAGAAAGAAGCTGCCTCCGAGATTCGTATTGATGAGGAGGTGCAGCATCGAATCGTCTTCCTTGAGACAGACGTTGCATATCAAGAGAAAATGGTCGCTACACCGGACCCTTCCACATGTAGCACCTCTTCATATCGCTAAGGAAGCAGCCGTCTCCCTCCCGAAGAAGAGTAAAAACAGAAACCAGCTGCCCCTGCTAAACCGTCGGCCAAACGTTTAAAAAAAAGAATTCTTCATCATCTGATGATGATGATATCGACTTTTGCATGATCTGTTTGAAGTTCCTGCCATCGAAGTTGACCGCTGCAAATTCTGTCAAGTGCAACACGTGTGATCGGCCTGTGCATTTGAAGTGCGCTGACATGCATGACAGCTACTTCACATGAAAAATTGTGATTCTGACTTTGACGACTATGTACACCATAAATAATTTTCAAATGCCTTTTTTTCTTATTTTTGCCACTAAAGGCCTTTAAAATTAATAAACCTTGACATTCTTAAGAATTAGGTGCGTTTTGATTGAACTATCCCTATTTTCAGCGAATTTTCGAAGGGTGCCCACAACCGGTTACGATCTTTTTTGTTGCCAAAAATGACGATTTCACTTACTTAAGAGTATAGATATATTATATTATTATACTCACCAATAGAATGAAGGATAACTGCAATGAACAAGACAAGAGTACATGGGATCTTCATTTTCTTTTAAGCAGAAGAAAAACTGATCAGAGTATAAACAAGCGTTTATATAACAGTGTAACTGATGAATAATTTGTTGCTTTAATAGAGCGTATAACGTATACCCAAGTTGCTATTTTATAGTATTTTAGACGTAGTCATCAAGCTTGCCTTTTGAGGTATTTGTATTTCATTAGTCGGTTTCAACAGAACAAATTAGATTACCAAATTTGCTTAAACTGATATCAAAATTTATATAATCCTTCAAGTCTTAGAAAAATTATCATTTCTTTTACCTGTAAATTTATATAATAAGTTATGTACTGATTATTTGTGCTTTATCACCTTCACGACGTGTACAGAACAATAAATATCTTTCTTAGCGACCATAATAAAAGCCCTATGAAAATTAGTCACTTCTTTCTAATTAAAGTAGATGATCTGAGGCAACACAAACATAGATTGCCTAATCTAAAACGAGTCTTATTTAATAATGTTCAAAATTTTAAGAATTGTATGTAATAATACAATATTGCTCACAATTGACGTCATTATGTAACGAACAAGATTCTTATTTTCCAAAATCATCATTATTCCAAGGAATCAACATTCAAAATAATCTCCAAACCTGAGTGAAAAATAAAAAACCTTGATCTTTATTGACTTTCTCCTTTATTTCTTCATTCTCATTTTTATTATCTACGTGCAACTTTTTATTTGATAATTTCTTTGTTTGAGATGGTGGTAATTAAAATAAATCGAACTTAACATATTATAGACAAATCATTCTATTTTTAACCAATTTCGTAGCATAAGCAATATTTTATTTTAATTTTGCATTTTCTTAAATTGACCTAATGCTGTAGAGACTCTAGAGAATTGTGGTTTACAACTACTATTTTAAAATTTTTTGGTAGAATTGGGCGGCGGCCTCCTACCGGACATTCCTCCATTTCCTTTGGGGTCATAAGATGAACCGCGCCGCTGTTAATGTTTACTTTCACCCGTCTTGGACCGAAATGATACATTCCAGATAGAAAACCAGTTTTCTCCAAAGTTGCAAATGCTTCACCATTGGATGTTGACAATACAATATATTCTTTGGCTGGCAATGGCTCATAGAGATTATGCGATACTCTCCTTTTAACTATTTTATTGACAGGAAGAACGTATCTTCGAAATTCGAATAGCCGGTGCGGATTCGTGCGGGGAATAAGACGAATAAATCCAAGTTGTTCAAGTCCAAGTCCGTCAAAAGAAGAAGGCCTGGTAGAAGGAGACATCGGCCTGGACCTGGCAGGAGAAGTAGCCCCGACAGGAGAGAGAGGCCTAGCAGTAGGAGGATACCTGACAGGAGAATGAGGTCTGCCAGGAGAATAAAAAGGTCCGCACCAAGGGATAGGTTCTCCATTAGGGTAACAATCAAACTGTAAACTTAATTCTGCAAGAAGAAATAGAAGAATAAGTTTATTTTTGAGTATGTACTCGTATGTATGGACGTATGTATATCGATAAAGATATGCAGAAAGTTTTTTGAAAATTGGTTTCCTGATCAAAAAATCCCTGCAGTTATTACAAATATATCGCATAGAATAGATATCTAAAATTTTAATCTAGAAAATATTCAACAGAATGCATACCGCCCTCTCTGACTGTTTCTTCAGGAAAAATTTAGAATTGTACACTTCTTCCAATTGTATTTAACCACCTCTCCCATTTAACTAAATTAAAGGAGGCACTGGGCATCAGCATACAAGTAATAAAAATACAATCGCGTTACTTTTTATGTTTTCAGTCGTTATTATCCAGAGAAAGACTTAAAAAAATTGGTAATTCATAATTGTCAAAAAGATTATTGATTTAGATGGACGACTTTCCATTTGAACTTTAACAAAAATTCTTGAAGCTTCTGAATTGCGTACAAGGTCTTGAGTGCTTAAAAATTTGCTTAATATTGTAGATATATATTAATCACTGGGAAATTATATTTCGTCTCGAGAACAAAATTTTAAAATAGTTCTTAGTGCAATGGTTTTAGCTTCAAGGACCACAATAATTTATTCAATTAGTCACTCGATTTATTTATTCTGTACAAAATTACATATTATATTACTATATTTACCAATAGAATTCAGGATAACCGATAAGCTGTAAACTAAATTATAAACGTTCCTCATTTTATTCAATTAGAGGAAAAACAAATTAATGTATTTTGGAAGGATTTAATTAACAGTGTAACTATAATTATGAAGAGGTGCTTCTTTGGAGTATATATGTATGCTATAGATGTTATCTTATGCAATATAGACGCCAAGCTAGTGCCTCTGTGATATTTATATTCCATATATCAGTTTAAATTAAAGGAACTCATTTACCAAATTCGTTTACACTGACATCATAATTTATATAATCTTTTAAGTTTTAGGTAAATTATAACCGGGTTATAAAAAAGTATCTGTTAAGATTTAAGGCTTCGTTAGTGTGACTCTCTTCGCACATGTCGTGCGGTTCATGATGTAGCTTTCTTTGTTTTTCAGGTTTCTACTTTCTCGAGTTGACACCCCCAGCTGATACAGCGGTTTTTAAATTGTCATATAATAAAATTTTGACTATGGGTGAATAAAATGCTTTTTTATAACACCTCATTACATTACATTCCACCGAAAAGATTACATAATGTACACGTTAGAAATAATCGATTGTATGATATGATACGCACTTCAGCATTTATTTATACTACATAAAAAATTGGGGTGAGAAAAATTAACCAAATTGTGTAAACAATTTTGATTCAAGTAATTACAAAATCAGATTATTTTTAATAAAAAGTCAATAACAATATACGCACAGGTCCGACAGAAAATAGGGTTTGAGTATTTTATTAGAACGTCCTCCTAACACATTCTCATTAAAATAATCGCGCTCGGGTTTTTGTATGTATTTATATAATTCTTTAGTAAATTATATGATTAAAATAATTTATGGTATATAACTATACACACCCGTGTGAACTATTCCTGATACGGCTTTGGCTTAATCTTAATTAAAACTGCTCTTAATTTCGTTTACAACAATAATATAGTATTATAGTTTATAATTAATTATACATTTATTGTAACACAAGAATTGTAACTCATTCAATCATGTTTCAATATATATGTAATAATTAAAATTCTATTTATTATAAAATTTGCCTATGCAAAAATATTTTGTCGGTCTTGTGAGTTGTATTATAAAAAAATGGTTCGAAATAAATTTATAAATATTTTTGTGATGAGCAATTTTTTTTCCTAACATTTGTTTTGTATCTCTTACAGTTTATCGAGCTACTTCTTTCTTTTCGGGCTCTAAAAAAGTGTGCTAAAGCTAAATACCATCTGATCAATCTTTCAAAAGGCATTGTGCCTACAGGCTACATACTACAGAGAGAAACCTTCATAAAAATCGTTTTTCTGACTCAGAGTGTTTCAGAATTTAAGGATTTAATGAAAACCGATGAAGTCAAATTGTCCATAAAAATAATACCCTCTAATTATGATGGGAATGTAAAATTGCTACCAGGACCGCTGTCGTGTTTCAGTGGTTCTAATACTTGATAACAATGATTTCTCTGTAATACTTTTCATTTCCAAAGAAAATCGTACAGCCCCTTAAAACTCGATTCGATTCGGCAGAGGCTGTGCCGGGCACAAAAACACCATTCGTTTGTAGCCTCCCCGAAATCGACTCTGATTTTGAAGAAGTATTCGTCATCTTCACAGCATGCCATTTTCCCAAAGAGAAAGATTGCGACGAGAATGCGACTATAATAGCCAAGTGAACGTTGAATTCAATAAAAAAAATCATTTTTTAAGTACCACTGTGAGAGGAAAGGGGACGCACACGAAAAAGCACTCAAATCAAAAAGCACCACCAGTTGCTATATGCAATGAGATTAACACAAAAAAATACCCCAAAACGTGAGGGGCAAGCGGTTTTACCAAAAAGCATCTCGAAATGTCACAGGCGCGGGTAAGGAAAATTCAATATAGAAGAAATCTAAAATAATATCAAACCATAAAATAGTAGAAAAAATAAACTTAAAATTACGCGTTAAAAGGGGATGGCAAGTATTGTTTGAGTTGTAGAAGATCATAGGAGCGCGGGTACGGAAAATTCCATTAAAAAGATATCTAAATCGTTCTCAAACTATAAAATAGAAGAATAAATAAACTTTCGATTACGCGTTAACAGAAAAATCATTTTTATCAACTATTAGAACCACTGATACACTACAGCAAGCCTGGTAGTGGAGTGGCTAGTTCTGCTCGCCTGTGACATTTCGAGATGCTTTTTGGTGAGTCCGCTTGCCTCTCACGTTTTGGGGTGTTTTTTTGTTGTTAGTCTCCTTGCATCTAGGAACTAAGGGTGCTTTGGGTGGAACTTAAAAATGATTTTCTTTATTAAATTTAACGTTCACTGGGCTATTTACTTCCCGATCTTTCTCTTCGGGAAAATGTCATACTGTCAAAATGGTGAAAGCTTCTTCAAAGTAAGAGTCGATTCCGAAGAGGGTACAAAAGAATGGTATTTTTTTTCCTGTCAAAGCCTCGGCCGATTTGAATCGAGTTTTAAGGTTTTCACCAGCGGCTGTATGGTTTTCTTTGCAGATGAAAAATATTACAGAAAAATCATTTTTATCGAGTTAGCGGTCGGGGTGAATCGTCGGAAAGTCGGGCCCCTGTATCTGGACAACCGGTCATACTAGTTGCGCTTCTTTTATAGAATTTAAAGTGGTCCACTAGCACTATAATCTGGCAGATTTTCAATAAGATAGGCGACAACAAAATTTTAGGCGGGGACTCTTGGCAAATTTTACCCCATATGTACATTTAACATGGAGTAATTGATTTGCTGCCAATAAAAGCTTTTCATAGAATGCGTCTGATTCAACGACAGGCAAGTATTCCTCATCGTATAACTGGTATTAATATTTTTGTTACAATTCATAACTTCTAATTCAAAGGTATTATTAAGAAGCGTCACACAATTCCAAATAATTCCCCTTCTGACATTTTTCCTCCTTGATACTTGACAGAATAGCTCTTTATTTTCCATAAATTATCTTCAATTCCAATTACAAAATTTCCAAAGACAGAACCTTAAGAAACGAAAATCTAACCAAACTTACCCTGGTAGAAATTCGTACATAAATCAATCCGAATTTTCCTTTCCGAACTTTTTATCAGGGTAACCTTCAAGGAAGAACCGAAAGAATTAAGACGGGTAGAATGAGAGATTCGGTCCACAAAAATTATGTCTTTGGAAATATTGTAATTGGAATTGAAGATAATTTATGAAAAATTAAGAGCTATTCCGTCAAGTAGCAGGGAGGAAAAATGTCAAAAAGGGAATTATTTGGAATTGTGCGATGATTATTAAAAATACCTTTGAATTAGAAGTTATGAATTGAAACAAAAATATTGATACAATGTATATAATAAGGAACACTTGCCTGTCGTCGAATCAGACGAATTCTGGTGCGAAGACTCTGTCAGTCTTTGTGCGACTTTGTCTCGCTTCCCGATTTTAGTTTTATAAGCGAATGCCAGAGACTGTAAAGCCGAGAAATGACATACGGAATTTCTATTTTTAATTTAATTATTTATTTAATTTTTATATTTCTTAAATAGCGAAAAACTGAAGTAAAAATATACAAAAAATGTACACGTAAACCTTCCTTAAGCCTTATAAACTCCAGGTTTTAACCCTATTCGCGTGGAGCACCGAAAGTATGAAAGCGGATAAATTATCAGGTCAAAAATGTATTTTAATTAGAGCAATTAAATAAAAGCATGCAGAATTCTCAAGCAGTAAAAAATACAGGATAGGAATATAATTATATAAATTATGTTAGGATGTATGTGCTTAAGTTTATACAGATATATTGTTTTATTCTATTTACCAGTAGAATTAAAGATGACCACTAAGGTAAAGAGCAGAGTGTAAACGATCTGCATTTTTTTCCAGTTAGAGGAGAAACTGATTACTGCGTTTTAATTCAGAATTTGGCTATCAGTGTAACTAATAAATATTCTGTTGCTTCATTAGAGTATATAGATATATATATACAGTAGTCGTTATCTCATGGGGTATAGGTGTCAACCTTGGTATGTACAGAGGCGTAACTAGCCTCTTTGCGCCCACTGCACGGAGTGAAATGGATAGTCAAACTTTGAGTGTGAAAATTTAGATGGTGCTCAAGCCTTGGATGTCTGTACGTAAATTGACTGACTTTTTGTTTCGTATTATGTGGGTCATTTGAAGAATTTCTCGTTCATTTTTATTTTTTCCTATGGCGAAAATAATGGGATTGTTGTAATCAAAAGTGTGACACATAGTGACGGCATGTTTTGTTAAGGCTGTTTTAGTACAAAAGTTGTTTACATCTCTTTTATGATCTTTCATTATGAAAGTAATTTCCCTCAGAGTTTGATCTATATAGACCCATCCACATTGGTTACAAGTTAATTGATAGACGACCTGCGTTTTACAAATTTTTTCTGTGGGATCTTTTTTGGAATTATATAACTTCTGAAGTTTGTTACCAGTTTTCGAAATTATTGATTGCTCTGAATCTTTACAAATGTGTTTAATTTTTTTGGAGAAAATATCATCGTATGGGAAGACCATCACTTTTTTCGGAGAGTCATCACTTCTATTCTCATGTTGATTGTTAGTGTTATTATTAACATCCATGATATTACACAGTCTATGGATTGTTTTACAAGCTATGAGTTTTTCTGGATATCCATTTTGTATTAACTTTTTTTTGACTAAAGCTAAATTTTCTACGTGGAACCTTTGATCGGCTAGTTTTATGGCCCTGTCTAGCAAAGAAAAAATTGCGCCTATTTTGACAGAGATCGGATGATGGGAATGAAAGTGATGACAACGACCTGACCATGTAGGTTTACGGTACCAATTAGAAATTACGCATCCGTCTTCTACCATTACAGTGCCATCGAGAAATTTTTATTGTATTGTTGTCGGTCGATTTTTCTAAAGTGAATTCAAGAACGGAGTCAGCCCTATTGAATCTGTCAAACAAGTCATCTATCTTTTACTTAGGTACACAAGTGAGAATATCATATATGTACATGAAGAAAAAAAGTAACTTGTAGGAAAGATTCTTTAGGATCTCTTCCTCTATATCTTCTAAGACAACATTGCTATAGCTGCAGAAATGGGGAAGCCTATGGGTACCCCGATCTTTTGTTTATAAATTTCATCCTCGAAGTTTACATAGGCATTTTCCATCACAAACGTTGAAGCTTCTACAAAGGCTTCTTTTGTCAAACATCTGTGTTCTTGTATTTGTCTCCAACGTTTTTTTTATACATTCTATTGCTTTATTCGTAGCAATGTTAGTGAACATCGATTCTGCGTCCAAAGAATTGTAGGTGAAATTATCGGGAATAGTGATGTTTGTAATTTTTCAATAAGGTCCCAACTATTTTTTATAAATGTGATTTTAGGTAGGCCATTAATTCAGGCAATGTGTGCGTTCGATGGTCTTAGATTTAAGGATACATCATCCGAAATTAAATTCGCATTTTCCCCGTTTTTGATTAAAACATCCTTTTCTTTTCTTATTCTATTTAAGGGGTTCTTTATAACCTTTTTATAAATAATATATTCAATAGATTTAATGCTTTCACGATGATTTATTATGATAAATTAAAATTTAAAGCTTTTTTCGGATTTCAATCGTGTGCGAAACTACGAATCTTGCCGACGTTTCGTGAACATTGCATTTCACTTCTTCAGGGCTGACCCGAAACTGAAGTATCAGGTTATGTTGTTCTTACATATATTCTCTACGATGCCTGTGAGGTTCATAAACTTTTCATAAACTTTAAGTAACCAACTTCGTGTATAAAAACCTAAAGGATAATACTAAAAAACGATTGATTTCCGCTCCACTCCGGAACATTTTCTAGCTACTCTAAATTGCTCTAATAGGCGTGAATTTGATGAAAATACATGTTTAAAACGGGCGTACTCCGGGCAAATTGCTCCAGTTTGCCATACATGCGTAAAATCATATAAACCTTGTTTAACCGCTGAAGGTGGATTTCAAGACGACACTGATCGTACCGCTGAATAACGACAATTTCCCCATAGTACGCCGGTTTTTATATGTATATTCCCATCAAATAAAAGCCTAATGGAGTAATTTAATATAGCTTGAAAATGTTCCGGAGTTCCAGCGGTTAAACAAGGTTTATATGAGTTTACGCATGTATGGAAAACTGGAGCAATTACACCGGAGTACACCGATTTTAAACATGTATTTTCATCAAAGACAATCCCATTAGAGCAATTTCGGATTGCTAGAAAACGTTCCGGAGCGGGGCGAAATCGATTGATTTCCAAAAATTCACCTTCAGCGGTTAAACAAGGTTTGTATGATTTTACGTATGTATGGCAAACTGGAGTAATTTCCCAGGAGTACGCCGGTTTTAAACATGTATTTCCATCAAATACACGCCTAATGGAGTAATTTAACATAGCTGGAAAATGTTCCGGAGCGAGTCGAAAATCGATCGATTGTCAAGAATCCACCTTCAGCGGTTAAGTTAATAGGGCGATTAATGAATTCCTTAGACGTTGAGTCGCAAATTCTACATTCTAAATTGTCAATTTTTTAGTAAGACTTCTAATTTCCAAATTGTTGTCGGTATTTTCCTGGTCGTTTCTCCAAAAAATTAATTTTTTTAATTTGTTTACGTTTGCAAAAAAAAACAACACGCCCTACCAAAAAATTGTTTATAACAAATTCATAAATATTTTTGGTTGAACTATTTTTGTATTAATTTTTTTCATATCTTGTGTCGCTTTTCCAAAAATTTAATTTTTTAATTATTAACGTTACTTTTTGCAATTGAACCCAAAACTACGCGTCCTATCAAAAATGAATAATAATAAATTTGTAGATCTTTTTTTGGGTAAACAACTTTTGTTAGTTTATTTTTTTCGTACCTTGTGTCGTTTATCCAAAAGAATTTATTTTTTATTTTAATATTATTTTTTAAGATTGAAACAATAACTACGCGACTTATATTAAATTAAAATTTAATTTAAAAGTCTATCAGTTTGTTCCAGCAAAAAATTATTCTGTACTAAAGTTGTTGTGAGTTTTTATTATAATAATATTTGGTAACAATAAATAGTCCTAAATTTAAAATCTCTAAATTAATTCTAAATTAAAAAAATATATAATGGCAATATTGTAGAACTGTACCAAATTATGCGAATTTTTATTATTTTGGGAATAATGTATAGGACTTGTGTTTGAAATAACACCTCTTTTTAGTCTCAAACTTTTATTTAATTTTCACAAACAATTTTTCAATCAAATATTCGAGTGTATCAGTTTGTTCTATGAACAAATAATTTTTTACTACAATCGTTGTAATCGTATTTGGTAACAACAAATCTTCATAAATTGAACATATATAAACCAACAGTAAATATGAATACATGTTGATTAACAATATTGTAGAAATGTAACAAATTATGAGAAAAATTTTATCAATTTAAGATTAATTACTTCTGTAATTCTGATCTTGTTTAAATTAAGGAATAATGCGTAGGACATGTTTGAAATAACTCCTGTTTTTAGGTCCAAAATTTCATTTAATTTTTATTAATAATTTAATCAGGCAAATACTCCAATGTATAAGTTGGTTCTATAATAAAACATCTTTTTTGTACAAAAATCTTTGTTGGTAACAGTGGTTGAGCCTGTCTTTTGAAGTATCTGCACTAGTATTCATCTACAATATTTTTGTGAATTATACATGGCTATGCACTTTTCGGACAGTCACTTTTTTTTAAATGAGACTGGAACTTTTTTTCTGCCAGCACTAAAGTTTAGGGCGAGCGTGCTAACCACTAGACCAGAGTGTCGGGTTCTTTAGATCCTCTTAAAGCCTCTCAGGTTAGAGAATTTAGACCACTAAAGGAAGGCTTATAGATTTCCTTGCGGACGAGATTTAAATACTTCGTTAAATAGCTTAGATTCGTGGGTTTTCATGTTTATTGTCATCCGTTTATGTTCTAAATCAACTATTTTACAAATATGACCATTTTCGTCCAAAACTCCACAGATGTCCAACTTTGGGTTTGTTGTTACACGACGTAGTTCGCCTTGAATTATGCGAAGAAAAACTTTCTTCGATCCATTTTTTTTCTCCCAAAAAAGATTATGGTCGACAGGAAAAGAGTAAAAGCGTAATTCTAATGGCATCGGTAGATAAAGAGAAGGTTCCCGAGATGGAGGTCCGCCAGAAAGAGGTCTGGCAGTATGCGAATAGTTTTGAGGGTTCCCAGAAGAGCTAATACTAGATGAATATTGGTTCGAATTCAAACTCAATTCTGTAGAAAGAAATAGAAGAAAAT
>CAKNWU010325033.1:0-10113 GCA_932072015.1 Andricus quercustozae
GAGATTATGTGTAAATATAAAATTTTATATTGGTTTGTAGTTCATTAATTAGATTAATAGTGGCAAAAATTCATCATATTAAATGGGTGAGAGTGAACATACTTGTTTGTATTATGAGTTGTTAGTTTTTTTAAATGGAGCAAGTTATATTGACATGTTCTCGTTGAAATAAATGAGTTGTAGTTAAAAATTAAAAAATTAGTTTTGTTTTTAGATAAGATGATAGAAGTAGTGAAAGAGTAACATTACGTCCGCCTTCTCCTGTTAGACGTGCACAGTATTATAATTAAGTTAATAAAAATAAGCACATTTTGGAACTCAGTTCGTCCTGTGCTATTCCATAGGCAAAGTGAGATGACAAACATATATAGTGAGAGACATAAGTGATGAAGCAGGAATGGTAGGTTGATAACGTAGGTAGTACAAAAGTATATACAACTTATAGTGATAAGATACGAAGACTTACATTATTAGCTTTTTTGTGGATAATATACGACTATTATAGATGCCGCTGATGTCGTCAATATCAGATTTTAAGTTATCATTGTTATTCTTGACGACGTGGAACATTTCCATAAATAGTCTTTTGTAACAGGATGATTCTTTAGTTAAAATTCTGTAATTTTCAAAATCAAAATTGTGTTCATATTCTATAGCATGTCTAGATAAAGCAGTTTTATTAAAAAGTTTTTCACAGTCGTTCTTGTGTTCTCTGATTCTTGTTAGTATGTATCTTTTAGATTGTCTAATGTAACACTTGTCATAATCATTGCAACTATTTTCATATACAGTATTAGTGCATTTCTCAATAGGAGTTAAATCCTTTTGGTTATTGGAACATTATAAAGCGTTTGTTATTGGTTTGAAAACTACCTTGAAGTTGTATTTTTTAAGAAATTTGTTATAAAATTTTGAAATTACTGGACAGTATGGAAGGACTGTAATTTGATCTAGATTAAAATTATTATTTCTCCACATAATCGGCACCGGTCAACCACGTCTTGATGTAGCACGTGTTTGCGATAATTTATGGCGCTGGCGAACCTGTCCTGTATCGCAATAACGAATCCTTCCGTTGCCGAATACAGGACGCCCTTTCTCAGCTAAATAGTGGATGCCTCACTATCAACCTCATGTTGATCTAACGTTTTGGAGGGCTCGCCGTGAATGGCTTTCTGTCTCCGTTGCGTTTCTAATTCCTCTATGATTTCTGCCCTGATATTCAAGACCTCCTCCGAGGACAAATTCAAGAGCATGTAGTCAAGATCAGCTTTACAGAGGATATTGTAAAGCGTAACTCCTCGCTTGCTGTGTAAATAGTCTCTACCCCCTCTATGGCATGGTAGAACTACCCTTTCACTCGCCGAATTACTGTGGTGCATTCGGTGCTTCGTCTTTTTCACGCGGATGATTCTGTTTAATCATTCGAGGTCGGTGTTCGACCATTTGATGAGCCCAAAGGAGTACGTGAGGACAGGGATGGCATAGGTGTTAATTGCCCTGATCTTGTTTGCCGAGGTAAGAGAACTCTTCAGAACCAATCTGAGTCTTGTAGTGAAAGAAGTCGTTAGGCTTTTCTTAACTATCGTATGCTGAATGCCCTTAGATTCGAGAATACCCAGGTATTTATATGACTCCCCCTCAGCCATCGCCTCGATGTCATTCTCGAAATCGTCCTCTAGCTGTGCGTGCCATAATTCTCCTCTGAATCTCCTTTTCAACCTTTACAGTTGAAAAGCAACCCCTTGACACCACGTAGATATGACTTTGTCAAAAAATAATCTTTTTCCGAATTTTCCACTCTAAATAGAGTCTCTTATTTTTGGGCTCCTCAAAAATACCACCACCGATTTTTGGGCTCCAACCCTTACATTTGAAAAGCAACCCCTTGACACCGCGTAGATATGACTCTGTCAAAACATAATCTCTTTCAGAATTTTACACTGTGAATAGAGTGTCTGATTTTTGGGCTCCGCAAAAATACCAGCACAAATAATTTTCTGAAGTTTGGGGCTCGATTTGATTTTTTAAATGTAGGGGTAGTTTTTGCAACAAAAAAATGCAAGCATTCAAAAGCCCAAGCAAAGTGCAACATTCCTTTCTAGTTCTTATTTTCCAGGTTTGAGTTTTTACTGAAGGGTTGGTTTTTTTTTACATAGGGGTGTATGTATGTATGTATGTATACCATTAAGCTATTTCCCTTTCGGCGAGCCTCTAGGGGTAAGCGTGACACTACCCGATTCGGGTAGTGTTTTTTAGGTGGATAGTTTCTTGTAGTAAATTACTACAAGTGTGGGCTCACCACACCCACGCCCGCCAACAGCAACGCAGTAGTATCGACGGTCACCCATCCAAGTACTAACCGCGCCCAACACTGCTTAACTTCAGTGATCTAACGGGAACTGGTGTTTCCAGCGTGGTATGGCCGTTGCCATTATTGGGTGGATTCGGAAAAATTTGTTTGGTGCATTCGAGAGCCAAAAATAAACCCAAAATTCGGATGTACTTTGTTTTTTGCAGATTTTATTTTTTCAAGGGGTGGTCTTTTTACCTGGGGGGGTGGGGTTTTCCCTTGGGGGGGGGGGGTTTAAATTTTTGTTGTGTGCATTCAAGAGCCCAAAATGAGTCCAAAATTCTGGTGTACTTCGTTTTTTCCGAGTTTTAGTTTGTACATAGGGGATAGTTTTATTTTCACTAGGCGTGGTTTTTGAAAATTGGCTGTTGGCGCGTTCAAGAGACCAAAAAAGCCCAAAATTCTGTGGTGTTTGATTTTTAATTTTTCTAAATTTTTATGTAGTGGAGGTGCTGGCTTGAGTCAAGTCAGCACCTCCACTCCAAATTTCAATTTGGAAAAAGAGTAGTTGAGCCCAAAAATCGGCAATACAGCCCAAAAAAGCCCAAAAAAGCCCAAAAATAGCCCAAAGTTCCGATACAAAAAATATGGGAATTTCGATTGTGGAGGTGCTAGAATGATGGGCCTAGATTAAACAGCAAATGGCTTCTTCGTGCTTCCCGCTGACGCTCAATCAATTCTTCTTCTTCTTTGCTTATGGCTTCTTAGATTCAATGAGACATGTTCCAAACAATATGTCAATGTAATCAATCCTTCCAAATTCACAAAACCATTTATAAACTGAATGAATCACTGTGAAATCCGTATAACTCACGTAATAAACAGAACAACCGTTCACTGCAGACACTGAGAAGAAAATTCGACGCTTGATCACGCTCAATAAAAAACAGCAGTGGGACTCCGATACCATCTCGAAAGTCGAACGCACCTCTTTTTCTAACCCTGTATCTACATGGGCTATCTGCATCCGTGCACTCTCCGTGTTTCTCGGTTGATCGGAGCTCGGAGTGCAGGCGGCCAACCGTTTTGGTTACTTTGCGCGGAGATCAAATTTCCCTAGGCGGCCCCTAATGATTCGCAAGATGACTGTCGCCGCGCCAGTTTTGAAAGCAAAACGTTGCGTTTTTGCAAAATAGATGCAACATTGAACCAGGCTTCACTGCCGGTTGCGATAAACAATTCAATTTTCAGTTTAAAAATAAAACAATATCATCCTTGCAAGATATTAAGTTTGCGGGTACACAATTCTTGCTCTCCCATTCTGCAAAGCTTGTATCTCACTTATACTACAGGTTATGATTACAATTCACAATTTTGAAAAATCTTGACGTTTTCCCTTCAAACAATTGGAAGCTGGCTCGGCGACAGCCATCTTGCGAATCATTAGTGGACGCCTAGGGACATTTGATCTCCGCGCAAAGTAACCAAAACCGTTGGCCGCCTGCACTCCGAGCTCCGATCAACCGAGAAACACGGAGAGTGGACGGATGCAGATAGCCCTTGTAGATACAGGGTAACGTGTGGAGATAGAGAGGTTCGTTCGATTTTCGACTTTGAAACGGCATCGGATTTCCACTGAACAAAGAGGGTGCTAGCGCCTTCTCTTCATATACAGCTATGTGCTGCCACGAAAATTTAAATTTGAAAGCTATTACTGGCAATATTATTGGTAACATTATGAAAAATGGACACTGATAATATGGCGGCTAATGAGAAAATGACTAGTAAAACCATTGTAGCCTGTAATTAACCTAACAATTTTACCAGTGATTTTCCCAATAATTGTTTTTGTATTTCCTTTTCGATGGAAGAAAAGTAATATCTCGCACCAAAAAATAAGTTTCTACTTTTACTTACACCTAATTAGTAATGATAGGTTTCAATAAAAAGTTTTGATACAATGAAACTTACTGTAAATAAATGTACAAATTAAATACTTTATTTATTTTCCGTGTACAGAATAATAATAATTTTGTTCAATTGCTCAATATTTAAAACTAAAATTGGAAAGATATTTTTTTAAATATTATCTGCTCTAATATTTCCAGTTAACCACATTAGGAGGTACAGGGTTAATGTAAAAGTGGAATCAAGAATGTCCTTTCTGACTGATTTTCCTTTAAATTTCAAGACAGCTTAACTAATTTACTTGAGATTCTATTAACATGGTAAGTTACAGTTTCGCGTGTTACTTATTCCTGCAATTCCCAGATCTTTAAATGACTTGGATTAATCAGGAATGTGAAAAGTGCCTTTAGTTTTTCCCATATTTGACCTTGAAATTGCAAGTTTGTCGAATTGCCAAACATTTTCTTGACCATTACGACTATATTGTCTTCCAACAAGAGCATGTTGTCAGGAGAAAAATTGCTAATGGTAACTTCTTTAAACTTATTTTTTGCTACGTTATTTCCGTTCCCTTCAAAAATCTGTAAAACGGGTGGTAAAGATGGTTTTTTATTTTTTGGACGTTTCTGCTCATGGAATCTTTTACAGAATTGCCATAATGGTCGATTTGGGGTACGAAGCCACTTTTTCATTTGCACCAAGTAGCTTTCAAAAGGAAATGCTGTTACTCAATACAAACAACAACCCACATTTACGACATCATCAGCCAAGGGAATTAAATTATGACCGTTTGTTATTTGCGACTCCGGACCATACAAATCTTTCATAACAACGAAAAAGCTTCTTGGATATTGATTTGTATGCATGGCGTATTGGTTGCAAAGAATTTTGGAGCATAAAATTCTGCAAGCTACAAAAAGCAATAAAAAATTATTATACAAATCGTCGTCTAATATATGTATATCTTAAAACATTGGCGCAGCGTAAAGCAAAATGAACCTAAATTCCGTGACTTTCTACTTACCGGCATGATCAGTTGATCTTGGTTTTCGTTGAAATTCACGAGGCACTTGCTTGTACAATGATTCCATTCTCTTGGCAAATTCTTGCCTACTTCTTCGACCTAATCTAAAGTTTAAATTACCAGCAAGCCAATATTCTAATAATTTTTTCATTATTCGAATGCAGCACAGGTGCATAAAATCCAATATAAAACACGCAATAATGTTTATCCCGAGGATTCCCAGTTTGAATCCGTAGATGGATAAACCATTCTCTTCTTAACTCACCCTCAACGCACATCTTTCACAACAATATTTACCTCCATGGACCCAAGAATTTTTCAAGAATGACCTGACAGGCGTATCGCAGATAAAACATTTCAATCGCACACTAAACTTTTGTTCCACGAACTTTTCCAAAAATATTTCGGAATATTTAACTTTCGCTTTTCCGTGGTATATAGCTACCGGAAATACCTCAATAATGTTCGGATCGTAATGGACTTTACATAAAATTGTTATAAATTTCTGGGTACCAGATTTAGTCAGTGGACGGGATCAACATTAAATTGCAATTCGATAACTTTATCTTTATGTACATGTACATTTACACATTCTTGTAAGTTGCCTTTAATGCCGAAATATACAAATTCCCCGAAACCTCCATTTGCGTCTGCCATTTCCTCTATATTGTATCTGGCATCGACGGTCTTCAGGAAAGTTTTTCTGTTTTGGGTAGTGTTGGTGGCAATCTGGCTTGCAAAAATTTCGGCAAATCATCCAAATGCGTAAGAGGAATTCTGTTTTTTTCTGCCCACCGTCGTATTTCTTGGATGTTTTCCTCATTCAAATCTTTTATTTCTTCTGGAACGAAGGGAACATCATCGTCCAGATCGCTTCTTCATCACTTGAGTTGGGATTAGAACCGAAATTGTATTCAGTTTCAGAAGAACAAGTGCTTGACATTTGTTCTTCACCTTTACCGCTGTTGAATCCGATTGATCGAGACTGTCGGCAGTTCGACGTTTCCTCTGCATGTGAATCACCCAGCATGAGTGTTTTCTTCAATCGTTGGTTTATCATCTGAAAAATTGTTCAAAAAATTGAATTTTTTTGCTACAAAATATTTTTATTTCTGTAGTTACGAAATTATTTCCTAACTTCAATATGAAATATCACATACCAAGATTTTATGTTACAATACTTTTGAATTTACCACATATTGTATGATTTTATGTACGTAAATGTGTAAATCTAGAACTCTGAATGGATGGAATTTTTAATACAAATAAGATAAATATTGTTTCTATAACTTGAAAGAACCACTGAGATGTCTTTGGAAAACTAAATAAATTAAAGACTCCTATCTTGCTAATTTTTCATTAGTAAATTATCTCACTTTCCAAAAGCAGCATAATTTAAAAACATTATTTCATCTAACATTTTAAAAATAATTCATAATTTTTCTCTATTCATTAATACTGAAGATCTGCAGTTACAAATCATGTGTTATTCTTGGTTTTCAAAATAGTGCTCACGGCGGTTTTTCTACAACATAACGTATAACGTAACATATGCATTTTCGACTGTCGTAGTAATTATGTTAATTACTCAATTACAGATCGAACTGTGACTCTGTTTTTGTTTAATAGATTTTTTACCTTCAAAATGGTCAATTGTCCGACACATATTTCTCGTGCCTAAAAATGTTAATTAAAAAATACTTGAATAAATTATTGACTTACCTTTTGCATTTTTAACAGGCGGAGAGCCAGAAGAGTCATTTGAAGAAGATGATGTGTTTAATTCTTGTAAAACCTTTTCTCTCTCTTTCGTGCCATACGGTCCATTTTATTGATTTCAATTATCTCATATATAGAAACACAATTCTCACGTTTACATTTGACAGGCGTCACTCACGGTATATAATATGGCACTCGTTCGGTACCTAAATGCGGTCCTTATTCAGTATGCCTTGTCATCAACAGTGGCGCCCTTATCTGGACCTTTTCAGACAACCTGATGCGGGCCTGGCAGGAGCCTTTTTTAAATAAGGCAAAATAAGGCAATTTCCACACGGTATCTCGTGCTTCGCAGTCAATTTTGTCCAAAATGCGAACTTTTCTACGTATCAAATGTATTTTATATTTATTTCTGTACCTCGGCCCGGGACTGTTTTTTCAAATATTGCAAAATAAAGTACAAATTTTATTTTTCATGATTACTTTAATATTTGTTCGTTCTTTTGCATTAATTTTTATTTTCAGCCACACGGAGAAAAATAGGTAGGCAAATTTTTTGTGTGAAAATTTAAATGGTCAGTTTGACCTTCCAGACAGTATCATGTACAATCCATAATTTTTTCTCCATAGTCAAAGAGACTCTCATTTTATGTTCAGCTTAAAAATCCGCATACAATCAGCCTTACTGTCCGGGATTATCAAATTGACACTCTAGTTTGGTCAAGTTAAATCCCATTTTTTTCACTCCTTTTGACGGCCCGAGAGTGTTAAACTTACTATCGTGGATCATCGAATAGAAACTTTGGTATGGTTAAGTTGAATACCTTGTTTTCAGTCATTAGTACCATTCGAGAGGGTGAAAGTCACTATCAAGAATAATCAAATCGAGACTCTGAAATCGTCAAATAATGCGCGCGCTGGTTCATATATCTTGATCCCGCCACCTCGTGATCCCGCCCAACTTCACAACGGAGTAACGGACGCGGCCAATGTGGTTTTCTCGGTAATCTCTGTATTGCAAGTTTGCGTTTTGCGAAGTGTGTTACTAAAAATTACCTCTGTGCTTTATTGAGATTTCCCGTGATTTTTTGTGATGGGTAATGGTAAGTATCTAATTTACCTAATGTAGAAGTCTCGAGATCTCTCGGGACTGACAGGTTTGAGGTTTGGGTTAGAATAATGCAAGTTTTAAAGTTGTATTACTGTGATTACTTTATTAATCACTGACAATTATTTTAAAAATCATTTAATCCATAATTTGATTCATTTTCCTTTAAAATTATTTTGCAGGATATGGCATCGTCAGGTTATAGCTGCGTAGAGCTCATGAAGAGTTGGCAATGCAGCCAACAGATCATCGAGTTATTCCTAGGTAAAATTTTTTGGTTGAATTTAACTGTTTGTGACTTCAAATTAACATATTTTTTGTTGAAATATCTACTATCATATTATTCGTTGGAAATTCATATTTTTTGGTTAAAAATTCCCTTTTTAACTGAAAATTTAATGATTATGATGCAGTTTTTTGGTTAAAAATTATCTGCTTAGTTAAAAACGCATGTTTTCGTGTTAAAAATTCAACTGTTTCACAGAAATTTCGACTTATGCCTTTAAACTATATGTCTGAAAATGTATTCACCTTTGAAAGTACGGGAAAATGCCAGGAATTCGTGAGCAGATTTGAGAAATCTGTGTTCACAAATTTAAATAGAAAATTTAATTTTCTGCGTAAAATTAATATTGTTAAATTACTATTATACGATTCAATCGTAAAAGCTGGGAAACCTAAAATTTACTAAGGAAAGCATGGCGCAGGCAATAAGTTTGTCTACTAATACAGCATACAAGTGAAACTCAGAGAAATTTATTGTGCTGTTTTCTTTTTTTCTTATTTCTGCTATTTTTTAATGATACGTTTTGTGTTTATAAACACCGCATTTTTGAAAACATTTTTTTCCAAGTAAATTTCCGTTCGTGTTATGGTCTTGAGTTTTGAATTTGAATCTTTTGAATTCAGTTGACTTATAATTTGCTCATGAGGATAGTAAAATTGACATACAACCGATTGAAGATGAAGAACAAGAAGAAGAAAAGGATTATAGTGAAGTTCCTAATTGTTTATATCAAGAGGAGAGAGATACTTTCGACTATAAAAAAGAAGTTGTTGACTTTTGAAATTCTGGAAAGAAAAAACGGTTATCTTTTACAACCGTTCATCAAAGATTCAGGAAGCTTCGTTCAGAGCGACAATTAAGAAGATGGCAAGAACAAGTCAACAGTGGTGGTGACCGAGAAGATAAGCTATACAACGTTGCAAAATACACTTTCGACAATTTGAAGGAGGCTATTGATTCAAAGATGACTGCTCACGATATAGATCTTCGAAGATGGGCGTTGCAAAAGAAGCATGATTTGGACATGCCATGGTTTAAAGCATCACGTTGGTGGGTATGGAAATTCAAGAAAATGCATAACGTTGTTTCGAGAAAAATCACAAAATTTATATCTATATCATCTTTACATGACACTAGATATACATAACAAGAATGTGATGTTATTAAAAAAATCTAAAATCAGAAATTCTGAGGTATGGGGAAAGAAAAATTTTCAATTCCGATCAAAGTGGCTTTAATTTAGAATTACACAGTGGAAGAACTTTGAGCTTTAAAGGAACAAAAACTGTGGGAAATGTTGTTCAATCAGTTTCCTCCACCACGCATAGCTATACGATTCAGCCAACCATATCTGCCGATGGAAGATTACTTTCACCCCTTTTTGTAGTTTTAAAGGAACCATCCGAAAAATTTGGACCAAGAGTAAGCCAAGGGCTTTTTCAGGCAAACAATATTTATTTACAAGCCTCTAAATCCGTTAAACTTTCTTCAGAATTACTGCAAATGTGGCTTCAAGATGTATTTTTCCCTAACGTAGGAGTAAATTCTGTGTTACTGTTAGATTCATGGAGTGGCCAGTGTGAACAAACCGTTCAAACTGCTATACCGGAAGGTAAAACCCTTTTACTGAAAACTATTCCAAAAGGCACAACTGGGAAAATTCAGCCATTGGATGTGTTTGGGTTTAGGATCTGAAAGAATTTCGTACGAAAAATCTCTGACACTTGTATTATTTTGAGGTCTGATATTAACTTGTATATTAGAAGTAACATTAT
>CAKNWU010325045.1:0-16601 GCA_932072015.1 Andricus quercustozae
AGAGAGAGAGAGAGAGAACAATATTCAAGTCCGGCAGATTTTGCCAGAAGAGAAGGATTTTCCATAAAATTTACAATAAGCAGTTCCCAACTCCTAGCGGCAAAATTAAACAAATTTTGGAGTTAACAGATTTTTTCGGGTAACAGATTTTCAAAAAAAATTTTTAACAAGTGGTTCTTAACTTCTAGGCATAGATGCATACACAAATTTCGAGTATATTGTTCTGTCAGATTATGCAAAAAAATGATGCGCTTTGTCTGAAAACCACCGTATGGGATCGGGAGCTTTACACTCGCCGGCAATAGCCTATTTTGCGCACTTGTATCACAATAGCTGTTTGTAATAAAAGTGCGCAAAATAGGCAATTATACGAGTAACTACGCACGTGTATCACATGCTATTTTTTGTAACAACCGTTCGAGAAAAATATTTAGAACTTCTTTGCACTTTTCTACCAAATTTCCGATCCTGTACGGTGGTTTTCAGCCAAATCCACTTATATATTTTTTTTAAAGAATTCTTAAGAATATTTTTATTTTGCCGTTGTGCAAAGTTACTTCATTCTAAAGTGCGCATGCGCGTCCATTGCTTCGATGCAAATATCTTAAATCTCAATTAGGTCAAACGTTATAGGGTTTAAAGGAGAAATTGTTATTAAAAAAATATCCAAACTTCAAAATCCAACTTTCTTAACTTCGAAGGCATTTTTTTCTCTAATCGCAAAAATATGTGGCGCCCAATTACCTCTAAAAACGACACATTTTCTCTCCGAGAGATTCTACGACTGCAAGTGTATCTACTTGTCGGATTTGAAATGGATTCGGTTATTATATTATGCGATATAATTCAAGTGTACATAATTTTGTTTCATATTGTACATAAGCTATTCATATACTTGGAAAATTTATAAACTGCGTTTTGTACAGCATAGCGAGCAGTGTAGCTATAGCGAGTTTTCTTACACTTTTTATAAACTGAATTCACTATTTAAGATTCCAAACTCCTAAAACGTCTCTTAACAAAATATATCACTGTTAGAAATCTTCTGAAATTTACAAAGTTATTACAATACAAAAGTAACGGAAAACTTCATGAAATTTCCGATACTTTCACGTAACCATATTTTAAATTTACGAGACTTGTAATTGAATTTCTCGACATTTTTTATAAAATTAAGAAAGTGTAAGGGAATTTTCGTAAATTTACCTTAAATTAGGAAAAAAGTTACGAAATTTACTGTTACATATAATGGCATGAAATTTCCGATAATCTAAACGTAACATTTTGTTGCTACAAGTTCCGGAATGTTCAGATACAATGTATCAGCAAATTCCGCAAAGGTAACTGAAAATTACGAAATTTGCAACTGAATTTCCGTATTGTAAATTTAAGAAACATGTAACAGAATTTTCCGAAATTTAACGTAATTTTATGAAACATGCATGTAACAGCATGCATTTCAGAACATGTTTCGAAAAATTAAGACAGAAGTTTCTAACAGTGTAGATTAGTGGTATATAGAACAACAAACTTTCTTAGGAAAGTTGTTTAAATTAAGAAATTAATATTGTGCCAATAAATTTATTTCATTTTATATTTTTAAGTTAAAATATTTGAAAAAATTAACTCAAAGCTATTAGAAAATAGTGCCATATAGACTTGATTTATGTTTGTTTATATGCTTGAATTAGAAGTACTGTAAACTGTGATTAACTAGTGTTAAAATTTGTTTGCACAATCGACGTTTATAGTCTTATTTATTTACAAATTTGTTAAAATTTCATAGTAACATTTTTTCCATGAATGCACATGAGATTTAGTACATTTTTGTTGCGTTTACACATATTGAAAGTTTCAAATTTCAACTGCACAACATGTGAATCTTTTTAAACAAATTTTTGGAAAGCTTACATTTTCAAAAAGGGATAATGCTTAAATGATTTGCTTGAAGAGTTGAGCATAATAAACAGTATATTTGTAAAGAGTTGTTTAAAAAGTACGTCTTTTAAAAACAGAGAAGTTCTGTTATACTCGACAATTTTCCTAGATTTCATAAAAATAGGTATATATAAGTTATTCTTCTGACTTAGATTTTATACAAATGAACGTTTAAGGGCCAATAAGAATATAGTTGTTAATTTTAATTAAATGAAAATAGGGATCTACTTTTTTAATGACTCTACAATGCATGAAAGTTTGAATACTACTTGAAGTGACTGAAAGAATTCGTGTGAAAGTTAGAAAAATAATCATATACAAAGCAAAATAGGGCAATGCTATTTTAAAATCATCTGTTATAAGAATTTTTAAGATGTAAATATGCGAGTGTATTAAATTTGAAAATACTGTGACTTTAGCAGAGAAGACGGAAGAGTAATAAAATTTGATTATTATTTAATATCCAATATCTATTGCTCACTTCATTACATTGTTTAATTAAGGAAAAATAATTTAAATGACCGTTTTTTAATATTGCATTCCCAAGACTTTTAAAAAAGGCGCTCAGGGTATAGCGTATTGTTGGAGTTTGCGTGTTAAGGCAATAAGCAACTGTAGCCAACTGTAGCGCCGCGCTGCGCTGCAACGTCCTGATAGCGTCGGAAATGGATCAATACGAGTTTTCCCATGACGTAAACGTATCCTGCTGCCCCCATTGGTTAGAATTTACACCGCATCCCATTATTTATTAAACCTGCATGAATGAACGACTCAATGCTGTCTTGATTTTCATCTGAAAAATAAGAATGGAAAAAACATCAGTATCAATTTATCGCAAAAATTGATAATTCCAAAAAAAGATGTCGTCATTGACGATTATATTCTGGATTCATTGGCCGGCCTTTCCTTTCGTCTCTGATCGAGAGACCCCACGCACATTGCGTTGATATCAGGGGTGAATCGAGGAGTCAAAACGATAGACAAAATTACACGTTCAATTTAAGTATAGAACCTCTTTTACCTCTCATCTTTATCAAAAGTTTCTCTGGATGCATGATGGAATTCTCATGATGATTTTTATGCTACAATTTGTATGATAATTTTACAATTAATCATGGGTGTCCAAAGAAATGTTGTTTTGGGCTACACTTAGCGCGTCTGTAAGCCGCCCCTGTTTCGCAGCCCCCCGTTCACCACCCACGAAGTTGGAGTTCGGGCACATCTGGGTGGACTGTGTCCGTTTGCGCAACCTCAGCCGCACACAAGTAACATGGTGGCCCCGGTACACGATCGTATAAACAGGTCCAGAATCTCCTACTGGCGGGGGTGTCTAACGTTTTGAAGCTTCTACTCTTTCTGCCCCTTTCCTCTGCCGACCCGCTACCGCCCGTAAGCTCTTACCCTCCGATTACAACGCTCGTGTTCGTGGCCAATATGTGAACTATGATAAGCTTCAAGACACGAGACATCCATCCTATTCCTCCACCACTGAAGTTTCAGGACCTGTTTATATCACTGTATCCCGGTAAAAGTCTCCCGGTTGTCGTGTGAGCGATCGAGTTTTGGTGGAAAATTCGTCCAGAAGATTCCCTTTTTTGCATCCTCGTTTCATCGCAACTTTGCCTTGCGCCCAGTAAAAAAAATAACCCCGTGTGCGTGATTCGGTTCAAGTCCAAGTTTCTTTAGAGGGGTGGGGACACAAGATAGGTCGGGGGTGTTCTGTATCGAAATGGGCGGAAGCAAGAGGGACAGAGCGACTCGTTTCAAGTGAATGGGAAGAGAAAACAGTGCGGGGTTGATCTAGGGAGAAAAGAAAGGGAGAAGCAAGAAGGCGAACGTGGACACCAGAGTGCGTATTAGTGATTCCAGTCGGCCGAAGTGGTAAGGTACATAAAAAGCGCTGTTAAGGGTGTGGAGTGAATGCCTTTTCCTACTCGTTTCTCGACAATTCCAAGGATAGTGCGTCGCGAGTGTTGCACGTCAAGGAATACAGAAGGTCACTCGAAGTAGAGTCGAGGCACTTGCGAGGAATTTACTTGTTGGCGAAGAATTTCCTTGTAATCGGGGTGGGTTTCCATTCGAGGGGTTTGCCTGAAATGCAGCAAACACCAGTCGCGCAAGCAAAGGTTAGTCCATTGAAGAATCGAACGACCTACTGCCTTACATAAACCGAAGCAAAGTCTTGAACGATATGCAGGGTCTTTTATCCACTTCGGATAAACTTTTTTGGGTATTTTTCTAAGTCCGAGAGTGAATTCGGAATGGAGCTGTGTGTGATTGAAGACAAGACGCAAGTGGGGGAGGACGTGACGGCATCTCGGAACTCGTCGAATAGCTAATTGTGGATGTATGTAGGAGTAGATAGAACATAAGTGATTGGAATAGACAGAGAGTTGAAATGATAAATTCTGAAACACAAGATTGGAGTTCATAAGACACTTAAGGGCACTTGGGGAAGACTAAGGAAGAGAGAATGCGAAAGCCTCACTATATTTTGTGATCATGACTTGTCATATAGATGCGGCGAGTGATGTTGAAACAACGAAGAGAGTCTCTTATCTCAATCGCGAGGCCCCGAAAGTGTCCCGCACCGGTTCGATGGTCGCGGGTTCCCCTGGAGTAACGGCTACACTCAATAAAGACAGTGTACAGGCGCTTCGCAAGGTGATAAGATTCAAGTCATGTTTGGTGACTAGGATCACCGGTGACTTTCTGAAGAAGCGTGTGAGACCGACGAGGAACATCTCACGCGTTCGTGCGAAAAAGGTGACATCGTCGGGTCAACCTAACCTTACCCCGTGCGCTCATTCGAACCACCCCTGCCGCGGTGTGCGATTACTTGGTGGCGGATGACTCGTTCGGAACGAGATTTTGTAGTGGTAGATGTTGTGGAGCTAGAACGAGAAAAAGGGACAGTTAATTTTGGAAATCGAAATCGTTTGGAGGATCTAGACGCCGCGGTGATCCACCACCGAGGTCATCGGTGGCAGTTGCGGTGCGCCGGCCTTTTACACGCCGGACAACCGGAAGCAGCCGGTCTCCTGCAAATTCTGCTGCCGAGGTCGTGATGGCGGACCTTCCGGACATATCTTATCTCACCCCCGAGGAGAGGCGAATCATCGAGGATGTCATGCTGCGACAGAAGCAGGAGGAAGAGCATCAGAATGAGATCATGAGGTCAGTAGTCCTTCTTTTCTCTATGTTAACTGTTTTTAGGACAGATTGGTATCGGATATAGTGACGCTGACAACGATCAGTCGAGTGACCTCTTGATAATTGACAACATTCTATTTTAATAGTAATAATGTTGCATTTGAATATCCTAAAAAGTGTTATCACGGATTTAAATTACATAGTAATATGATCATGTTTTTAAGGATATGTTTTTATATTCACATGCAGTTAGAACCTGTCGGCCAATCGTTATTTTTCAGAAGGGATCTAATTGGGATTCTTAAAACTTCAATTTGCAACCCCACTGTTTGCCAAGGAAATTTTATAAAAATATTGTAAACAATTGACACATATTTTTCAGATATTTTCAATACTTTTATTTCTACTTCGAATTATAGTGAATCATAGTTATACTGCCTGATTTAGTGTTACGTCTGATTCAACAGGTTTAGTATCTTTATTCCTTGTAAATTATAAAGCTATATATCAAGAGTTAATAATTATATCATATAATAATTTGTAATGTTTTAAAAGTATTTTTCCCCCGAAGAATCCTCAAAAGCCACCTCCCAAATGCATAAGTTTGATAAATGATATACTGAGTCTAACTTTACCTCCTCAACTTTGAACCCCGGCTATAAACCTTCTGCTTCTATTTATATCATCAGAGAAATGTAGCCATCGTGGGCATGTATAATATAATTCATTTATAAATCAATCAACATAACATAATAATTTTCTCCGTATGATGAAATAAAGGTCAAACTTAAGTGGTGACTGTTCTGCAGGGATAAATTTGTTCAAAAATTTCACTTTAGTTATTGCTGGTACTTCTCTAAATCTTTAATTAGAAACCTTGTAGCTAGAAGTCGTAACTTTTCTTAAAACATTGTTACCTACTGAGCAGGTCAATATATTATTCACTGATGTGCCTGCGTAAATCATGCGTATAAAGGCGAATCAACAAGCTCAAATTGAGACGTAGTGTTAATGCTTGCTACGCATATTCCACATATATACAAGTTTCGAAACGAAAACACGTTTTGTAGGCTGCGACACAAGGGGGAATATTCTGAAGTTGACTTGATTTTTTAGCATCCATTGTTTTTATTTTTAACTAATTTTTTTATAAAGAAATACAGTACGATATTTTGGCATGTAAAAACAATAATAGGCGCCACTATTATGCAAGTGATTATAAAAATAATTTATAGATTTGTATTTATTGCAATCAGCGTATATATTTTGACGAATCGGTAGAATTTCACTGATAAGCAGTTAAATTTCGCTGATTTAGCAGCGTATATAGTCTGATTGCAATTAGTGCAGTGGTATACTTATCGCTGATTCAGATTGATAGAGATTGCACATTTTTTTTTCAATGAAATTGAAGAATTTTGCCCTATTTTTAAGATGTTTCTCGGCTTTCTGTGTTTAAAGAATATAATGGGAAAAATCTCACTTTGGGAAAGTCGTTTGGATTAATTGAAAATAAATTAGAATTTTAAACATACATTTTTCGGTGTCTACGTTAAGATTGTATTAGGTCTTATTCAGAATCTCAATCTTATGCTAGTTTTCGTTTTTGATTCATCTTCTCGTTTAATAATGAATATAATGATGTTTGATTTCAAGGGCCGACATAATGGTGCGTATGCTACAAGATACTTCCAAACAAAATTGATTATTCTGCTCTAATAGAATCAGAACATTCAAATACATGGTATTCAATATTAACTAATCGAAGACAATGTTTCAAAAGAGGATTTTCCAATGGTTGGGCGTTGAATAAATGATTGAAGAATATGAGTGACCTATACTATGTGATTTTCGATTTGCCTGACTATAAATGGATGTTTCCACTTCCTAGGTACTGCAGAATCTTCCACGCCTGACAAGACAAAAATAAGGAGCACATCCATGTATAGGTCAGCCAAGCCGAAAATAATAATTGTATAATTTTCTCTTGAAGCTTCTACATTGACATTAATAGACCCTATTACTAATGTAAAAACTTCTTAACGTTTTTAATATTTGGGTCAATTAAATCTGATATCTTCAAAAAATTCAGCAAATATGTCACTTAACCCATTGTATTATATAATAATCAAAGCTTGTTCCATATTTACCCCCAAGCTCTTCAAAGATGTACTTACGTATCAACATTTTTAGTTATTAATAAAAATATATTAAAAAATTTTCGTTGAATTCAGATCAAATAGAAATCATTGTTTAGACATAATAGAATATCAAAAAATAATTTAAAAAATGATGTTTTATTTAAGAGTTTGAAGTGTTTGAAAATTGCAATCTGCTACTGGAAACCTAGTTTCTTATTTTGAATAAAAGGAAATCCGTAAAAATTATAATCCAATCGAATGAAATCTTGCACACCCTTATTGAGGTCAAGGGTAAATCTCTAATATGATATCTTTGTTTTCATATTTACAAAAATGTTTGCACCGTCTGTAGACATACGGACATTTTTTACTTCTAGCTATAGCTGCGCGGCTGTGATAAACGTACGGAAATATTCTGATTTTGTTGAAATTAGTTGCATTTTTAATTGAGTAGTGGTCAATTTGTCACACACCTCCCCTTTCCCATGCCTGTATAAGTTGATCTTGTGTTCATTCAAATGTTATTAATTATATTCTGATGGTAACAGCTGACTACAATTATTGAATTTATTTCATCGATAAGTTCAATTATTGAACTTATCGATAGTTCTTAAAATATCATAACTTGTATTATTAAACATAATTCTTGAAAAATGCATTCGCAGAAAATTCGCAAAGCACCCAGAATCGAACCCTAAACTGCCTAAGTTTATAAACCGCGCGCGCTACCAGTAGACTGCCGAACATTACAATTCATTCCTAACTACAAAAGAGGATCACTGATTCACTGCAGAAATACTATAATTACTTATAATATTCTTTTAAAACAGTGTATCTGATATTTTGATAACATTTATTTAGATTCATAAGAATATTATACTGTTCATTTTTTTGCAAGGGAAAACATTTCCAAATTAATAACACAAAAATGCCAAAAACTTGATACAACTGCAAAAAATTGTTTTGAGAATACAAATTTTTTTATCGTTTTCAATATCCTGTAGTGAAATTTTTATGTTCTTGAAAGCTGACTAATTTCATATCTGCACTAGACTATAGACTGTCAAGACGACAAGAAAAAATTTTTTTTTAATATTATTAATTTCCCATGTTGAGTAATACTAGACGCCCTAACAATTTTCGAAAATGGTGTCAAAAATTTGCTGATTGACACTTAGAAATCGGTATGTTATTGAAAGGCGACCAGCATCAGGCCTGGACTAGACTAAACTGTCAAGACTAGATGGTCTAGATGGCGCTAGATCTGGGCCAGATCCGATATCAGACTGCCACAAGATCTTTTCACTAGAGTGGAACGGATTGATAGAGGTGCTCATCAACTAGTATGAGCGTAAGGAAAACAGACTTTATGAGAAGCTTTACCGTTGATACAGATGCATGGGCCATCATGTGAGTGTGGATTACCTAGTGACAGATAAATCCACAAGCAGACCTACGTTTGAAAGCGACGCGTCGCGACGGTTTGCCATGGTCACTCTGTCTCCGAAGTGAAATATATCATGTCGTTGCGATGCAAGCCACGTTTATGGGATCGATGAGAAGCCATTAGAAATTGACGGGTCACGAGGTGGGTATGTGTAGGTCACGGTGCGATTCCAGGCGCTTCCAAGATAGAAGATGCTGGATCTAAATCCTTTCGAATAGAGCCTCCACTGAAAAGCCCTTTGTACCTGTTCTCTTATCTCCTCCTGAACGATTTTTCCTCTTTGCTAAGAAAAATCTACTTTGTTGAGTCAAACCTATTTCTTTTTATATTTCAAGAACTGATTTGTGCGCCACTAGGTGAAATTCTGCTTCTCCTTTGTCAAAGACTCAAGTGTTCCATTTCGTTGATGAAAATGCAGTTTAGATGGAAAATGCGACATGGGTATAGTTACGTACATATACTATTATTATGATGATTATTATTATTATTATTATTACATGTGTACATGTATATATTTATTAACATGTTGGGTAGTTTGAAGATGTACAGAAAAGTTTACGATGATATTTTCGTATCATGTATTGATATTCAGACTTGAAATTAGTCATGATGTTCTGGTAGCAGTCATCGTCAGCGAAATACTCAATCTCAAGGTGACACTTTTTGATACGAAACGTAAACTGTGTAAAAGTGTTGCACAATGGAAAAAGCAATTGAAATCTACGTAGGAAGATGTGAATGTAATTGTAATTTTTAATGTGATTAGATAGCTGTCAATTGTTTGAACATTGTGTAATGCTCTGGTCCACTTTTAGATCAAAACTTGATACCTTGGGATTTAGTGTGAGGAAAACACTTAAAATTAGGTGCCATAGCTACAAGTTTGATTAAATCTATCCAATTATAAGATCGAGGTTGAGGTGGAAGCAATATATCCAATTAGGATGTTATTGGAAAGACCCGATTGACTTTTTCAGCGTAGCTTGGAAGGAAAAGTTATCATTCGGGTTGCTACTCAAACAAAGCAATCAGTAATTATTTATAAGTATATGAATATTTATGGCATATTTAGTATATATTGACTACAAGTACACTGAGAAAAAGTACTGTTGATTTTAAAGTGCCTGTTCTATAGAATTCCGTATTATTGATACAATAGTTTCTGTAAATAAACCTTGAAATAAACCAATAAATTTTGCATTGAATAAAATAATTCGGATCTTTGAATAAAAACACAATACTATAGATGGAAATGCCTATGATATAGACATGAATGTAAATCACACATAAAGTTGAGAAAAATAAATTTTGATTTACTTCAAGAAAAGTGTTTATTTAAGATATTATAAAGACAGAATGCCTATTGAAAAGTTAGTACTGTTCACTATATGCAAAGAGCTCTCTATATGAACGAACGCACACAAGAAAATTTAAGTCCAACTTTATATCGATCAACTAAAAGCGTCTAACTTACCGAACCTCTCTGTTCTTTCATAATATCCAGGGCTCTTATTTTAAAACTAAATAGGAAAAAATGGCGAACTTTTCACAGAATCTCCGTGTTGTGACCTTCTATCGGTTCTCAGTGTTTAAAAATAATCGTAAAGAAGGTAAAATATTAGACCGGTTTTCGATACCTTGGGTCAGCCCTATACGTGCACTTAGGAAAAGTGTCTCTTAAACAAAAAAAAAACTATTTCTTGGATATACATTTAAACAAATTTTTTGGTTGAATCAGCCAAATATTATATCTACCAAAAGTGTTGAGTGAACCAAATCGTTTGTTGTCCATATAATAAGCATATTTTGTGCCTGAAACAACATTTTTTTACTAAAACCAAATCATTTTATGAGTGTAAATAAGGTGTTAATTTCAATTTCAATGATCTCAACTTCAGAATCGTAATAAACTCATCATAATTGCACAGACCGTTAGATAATACTTTAACGAATTTGTATTCCTCATTTGAAAAAATTCATAAGAAATTTATTTCATCCTTATAATATCTTAATGTAATAAACATATTTTTGAATCAATAAAGTATCTTTTAAATTGGTGGGGAAAATGATTTCTATCAAACAAAGATACTTTCGATTTGATAGCATCTGTGATAGAAGCGGAGAATTTTAAATGTTAATTCATCCGTATAATGTTATAACCGGGTTAAAATATGTCTTTCTTTCAAAGGTAACTCTTTCTGACATAATTTTTTTTGTGCTGAAACCGAATCTGATCGCAGAATTTGTGTATCATGTCAAGTTTTCGAATTAAATGGGGTAAAATGGTCAAAAAATGCCGTTGTTTGTCAATTGAACGGGCCTGCGAGGTTTTTTCCGGAGGTGGGTATGACAGTGGTTTCTTATTATTTGTGTGCCCTAAAATCGAATCTGATTTCAGAATTTACCTAGCACGTCTAATTTTTTATATCGTCAATCGTTGATGATATGGAACGTTCGGTTGCGTGACATGATAATGTATTACATGCCCTTAATGCCGTTAATCAGTTATGGCGTGCATTAGATATTATATACCTAACCGTCTGACCTTATAATAAGGTTAGGTAGTTTTAGTTACAGTTCTAGTCCACAGTGTGTAGAATATTACCAAAAGCGTTTAAGCGTGCGTTTCGAGCTAATCTATTTATAAATCGTCTACAGCGTGTGGTATACAATGCAAAATCGGAAAACTTATTCTAAACAGTATAGCAACATTTACTTTGTGAAATAGTAACTCTTCCTCTCGCGATGAGTCTCCTATCGAAAATTCCGACGTCGTAAACTACGTGGGACACTACGTCAGAAACGACCTAGGATCCGACGTCACAAACTGCGTCGACATTTGGGATAGTTTTTTTTTTCTTTTATTTTGCTAGGAGGTGGAAATGCTTTGACGCACTCAGTGTGGGACTCGGCCTAAAAAATGGCAACACCCATTAAAACCACCTCCTCTTCCTCAAGAATTTTGGGCTTCTGCGCCGTGCTTCGGCGTCCTACTGTCGCTGCCAACCTGGCCTTTTTCGCCTCTTAGCCCTAACCAAACTGTACGTGGCAGCGCGACAGTGGCTGTTTCGGCAAAGTGCCTCCTCACGGCGTTCTTCACCTTCTCTTCGCCCGACGTAATGTTGAAATTCAGGACCTCGATCTCGGTGCGGGGAACGAGCTCGCACGCGCTATCCCCATTTTTGGCCTGTCTTACTCTCTTGATTTTGTACGCCAAGGGTATCTGGCTGTTCCACGGTCTTCAGCTTTTTTATGATCTCGGCGTAGCTCGAATCCACAGCTGGCTTAATTAGAACCGCTTTGGGCCGAGCTCGACTCTTCGTCTCCTTTCTCTTCCTTGCTGCATCGGGTGCAGGTTGCCCCTCGAGATTCTCTAGGGAGAGTTGAGACACGTGGGAATCCGTTCTGATTCGTTAGGGCCAATCGGAATACGAAGGTTCTTTCTAGGGCGCGATTTTCAAAAATCAACCAACCGCAATGTCAGAACTATGAATTGAGGTCAGGCTGTTTTCACAACTTTGACTACGCGCGTGCGTTGTAAAACATATGTTTAAATGTTGTGACGACCTCCGTATTCCGGTTGGCCCTAGTCGAGTAGTGAGGGTTCTCGTGTTCCAACTCTCCTTACAGGATCTCTACTTGCCCCTTCCTATCTCCTTACTTCCTTCCTTCCCTTACTCTTCGGGTTTGATGACACCGGGCCATTTGTGAGGGACTTCAACTTTTTCGCCGATGATCTGCGCGCTGTGGCCTCCAGGGAGCTCAGGGTGAGCTCTCTCGTCCTCTTCCCATAAGTGGGAGCGAGAGCCTCCTCAGCTTGTTCCTCCGTCTGAACCCCTTTACTGGTAACCACTCTACGTCCTTCCTGCCTCCAGACAAATCATTGATAGGGAGGAAAATGTTTCTATTCACTTTACCAGGAATTGTCGTAAGACTCCAGGTCCTTCTTGAACAACCTCCTATGACTACACACTCTTTTGTTCTTTTGTATCGATTTTGTTTCCACGAGTAGCTAGGGAAAAGACGGTCCACCCCCACAGAGCCCCGCATGCAAGGGTAAGGTTTGAATACTCTGGGAGACGAGTTGATATCCTAGATACTCCATATGTAACACCACTCCTAGGTACCATGCAGCCTTCGGCACGGTTGTTTACGTCTTGGCTTGGGGGATTTTCCTTCGGGATTGTATTCTGCAGAAACCCTTAGTACAACTCTCTATCAGAAACCCGAGGACGAGCCCGGTAGTCTGGTCAAAGGCGCCGGGGGAAATTGGGATAGTAAACGACGTAGTGTACGACGTAGTGTCCGGCGTGGAATTACGACGTCGCTTCCGACGTAGTTTTAGAAAACGTTTACGATTTCGCGACTTAAAAAAAAAGTGTAATAAGCTGTTTTTTTAATTAAAAAAGGATCTTTAATTTCACAAAAAAGTTCCTATAAATCTGTAAACATTATTATGAAATTATTACACATAATCATTATCAAAATAGTTTTCTGTATAATTGGCTCATTACTTTATTGTAATGTATACAAGTTAAAATATAAGGGTTTCTCAAAGTTATGTTTCTCAAAAGTGCAAATTGTTCGAAATAAAAAATTGTACGTATTTGGAAGGAACTTGTGACACACGGAACGTTGATTTTGGAGATCACGACACGATTCCGGCGTCACACACAATATTAAACAATTCCAGCGTGTAGACATTTACTTAAAAAACTTTGAGAGATCACCTTAAGCTCGAGAATGTTCAACCCCGCAATAGACATGTCAAATAGCGGCGGCCATATTCGTTTCTTTGTTCCTCTTTCTGGTTCCTTGAAGGAACAAAGTGATATGGCCGCCACCAATTGATAGGTTAATTGTGTAGTTTCAAAATCTCAAGTTGAATTAATCAAGTGAATTAATTCAAATAAGTACTCATAAGTGAAAAGCAAAAAAGTGCAAGAATACAGAAGTGCAAATCAAGCGCTGGATCTGTTTAATCTCCTGTGTGATGACGCATGTGTGTCGTTTTGTCTCCGAAGTTAAAGTTCTATTTGTCACAAGTTCCATAAAATGGTGTATTATTTTCTATTTGGAACAATTCGAACATTTGATAAACTGAACTTTGGCAACATCTTGTATTTGAACTTGAATTCTATCGCAATAAAGTGATCAGCCAATTATGCAGAAAACCAAATGATTATGCATGTTTATGAATTTTATTTTTATGTTTACAGGTTTTTAAGAACTTTATTTATGAAATTTGAAGACCTTTTTTTAATAACAAACAAATTATATACACCAAATATTTTACTGAGTCCCGACGTAGAGAAAACGATGTCGTAATCCACGTCGGAAACGTCGTCATAGACTATCCCAATTTCCGTCATAGTTTATGGCGTCGTATGCTACGTTGTTTCCTACGCCTTTTCCGACGCAGTTTCCTACTTAATTTCTGAAGTAGTTTCCTACGTAATTTCCAATGTATTTTCTTACGTACTTTAAGACGTCAGAATTTTCAATAGGATGTGGCTAACAATGCGAATAGTAGCTCGTGAAACAGTTTAGCCTACAGTCTGGGATAGTTACTATCTTCATTCATTCATTCATTTGGCGCTTGTCTGTGGATTCACTGAGGAACGCATTGAATCTTACTATTTAACATTGTTTATCCAACTATCGGATACAAAATAGTAACTTTAACTTCATGGTTCCACATTTTTCTGCGAATTATAGGGCATTCCTGTTGTTCGAAATTTCACGTTTTATAGTTAGTTTAATAATATTTTATTATTAAACCTGTGGAATATTGATTTAGGGCTAATATTTGTTCTAGTTGTTCAAGAATATTTTACTTTCATTAGTGAAACAAGAAAAAATGGCATTTGCTTTTGTAAACATAATAGATGCACCGGGAAAAAGTGGAAACAACACCGTTTGATGCATCACAGCAATATTCAAGTGATTCAAGAATATTTTTTCTCCGTGTATCGAAATCGCTAATAGTTTGTTTTTCATCATGATTGAATTATAAGAAAATCATTTAATCATGATTATAGATTATTAGCATTATTGAGTTAATAAACGTATTAGAATTCTAGAATATTCGAGAATTGATTTTAGAGATATGACAATCAAGGTCACATTTTATTCATTGAATTTTTAATCTCACATAAGAATCATGACCATAAAAGCTCCCTAGCAATGCGTGGATGGTTTTCGATGATTCATGTTTCTTGCGTGTGAGATTCATGATTATATGGATAAAGTACTCAGGCAAAGGTGCCAGCTGAAATGACGCCTAAAAAATCATTTTGTGATCCTTGTAACTTATTTTGATAATTTATGGGTTTCTTGACTGTTCCTTATATGTATGTATCTATTTGAAAAAGAGTGTTCTATTCAGGGCTTTAATCAGAAATTTCTTCTATTTTTTCAAATTTAGGCGTTCATCTTCTTCTTGATGCGTAACCAGGCTTCTGTCCTGGAAATCTGTACCAAGAAGTTCGCCTTTCTCATCCGTTAATTTTTTTTAATCAATCTGTTTAAAAAGTATGAAGTCTGTTGTGATTTATAATGTCTTGTATTTGCATCGAAGACGAAATAGAGTAGAGACGGGCTTCTTTATTTTTCAAATTACTAGCTTCTAATACCATATTTGACCATTTGACCATTGATTTGGGAGAATCGTCCGAATATCGATGAAATTTGACTACTTGTGGCAGCTAGAAAGAGAATGGCTATCAATTAGCATGGATGGAATAGCAAGTGGTGTGCGAAAATCGGGACGGTCGAGCTTCTGATACCAAGAGAGCTCCATTTATCCGGGGCAATCGAACTGGAATGGAATGTGTACGTTACCGTCATGGGTTTACCTCCAGGGATGAACAAGTGCATTTTACCCGTAATGCATGTTGCCATGTAACTAAATTGAACTTTTACCCTCAGGTCACAGTATAATCTTTAAAAAATGTTCGATTCTAGTAGTTTTTTATACTTATCAAATACATAGTTTACTGGGTTCAAAAATTAAATAGCATTACGACAGAAGATTCATAATTTTGCGAATCGGCCAGAAAAACGTAGAGTAAGCTCCAAGTTTCCAAAGTCTGGGGTTTGGCGGATATCTGACGTGTAAAAATTAAGATTACACACAAATACCAAATCGTCAAATTTTTACCCGAAAGTGGATCAATTCGTTGCAGTGGGAGACAGTTAACAACTACATAACTTCTACATTGAGAATTACAACTACATTTAGATCTTCGTACTTAAATGCCAATTTTTCCCCCACTGAAACGAATTGATCCACTTTTGGATCAAAATTTGACGTCTTGGGATTAAGTGTGTACTTGCAAGGCGGCAGATTGGCGTAGCTAGTTTTTCCGAGAATATAAAAACGATGAAATTTTTTATCAAATATATTCCGAAAGAATGCATTAGTCCGCGGATGAATTTATTTATAAACGTGTTTAAAAAATGGTATGGCTTAACTTGACAAAAGCTTAGTTTACAATTTCTACGTAGAGTAAGAAAAATATACAAATTATGTAAAAGTAATTAACGACGATAAAACTACATACCGCCTTCACCTGGCTTATGGGTTTTAACGCACTAGATATCAATATGATTTCAAAAATATATACTATGGTTTATAAAAATTGTGTTCCCATAAATTAAGAAACCGGAGAAGCCTCACAGCGCCAAACGTCAGACAGACACGAGAAATTCAGGCGATTGATGAAAAAAGCCCATTCTCCAAACTGCTATTTTGGAAAAATCAGTTTTTAATTTCTCATTTGAATATACATAACTTAGTGAAAATTAATGCATTCTCAATACAGTGCAACCTCCGAATAAGACCGGGCTCGGGCTTGTAGGGGAATATAATTCCGAGAAATCAGTTACCCCCACCCGCGGTCCGAAATCGCCACGAATAA
>CAKNWU010325046.1:0-14306 GCA_932072015.1 Andricus quercustozae
CGATAGATTTTCTGACGATAGAATATATAGGTAAAGGAAACCGTCTTCGAGTTCACTCCTATTGTCTATTTCGAAGATTAAATTTTTCCTATGTTCATTATTTCCTTATTTAGTTTTAATTTTTTTTTACAGAGTCTTAATGAAGATCTACTTGATACCCTTTACGTAGAAAAATACATATTAATTGTTCAGGTTCAAGTGAATCATTTTTTTTCTCGACAAATGGTTCACAATGAATAATTTGTTTATTTACCTTATTAACACCTGGAAAACTGATCATTTTAGTAGGTTCAGTTTTTTCTTCTGTTCCTTAATTGCTTTCAGAGTACTTTAAACAACTTTTCTAGTGGATCTCTTTAAATTCTGCAAAGGGGGTGCATCTAGTGTAACGGGTTCTCGAGATACAGTGGCCCGAATTTTCTATAATTCACCCCGATTTTTTAATTGAATTGAAAAAATGCCGCATTTGTAGAAAAACTCAAAAATGTTTTTTGTTTAAATGAAAAATCAAGGTGAAATAATTTTGCTGTTGTAAAATGATTATTTTTATTGTAAATCTGATCAAAAGAACTTTCTAAAACCCTCATAAAAAGTACAATTGGATAGCCGCATCAGGATTGATGTACAATTGAATGTTAGCGGTCGGGGTGAATCATCGAAAATTCGGTCCCCTGTATCTTGACAACCCGTTACCTAGATGCACCCCTCTTGCACAATTTAAAGAGGTCCTCTAGCACTAGAATCTGACGGTGTTTCAATAAGATTGGCGATAATAAAATTTTAGCCGAGGACACTTGGCTTTTATCCCCTATCTCTTTCAATATCGTCTTTTTCTATGTACATTGGAACTTGGACTCACCACCGGTTTCGGAGATGGCTTCATTGGCCTTCATTGGTAAATCCAGATCGTCGAAACGTAAACAGTCAGGGCCGTGTGGACCATTTCCTAATATTACGCAATATACGCGCGGGACCCTGGCGAAAGTATCGGATAGGAATTCATTCGGAACCAATCCGAAGTCATCCGAATCATGCCGGAATCTGTATCCGAATCAATCGGAGTTAATTCGAACCAATCCGAATTTTTTTGACATTTCGCTCGATCCAAATGAATAAACCCGAAACAAATTCATTCGGATTGAAAATTCAGTGTATATCAATCCGAATTCGGATTGATTCGAATTCATTTGGATTGAAAACTTGGTTCGGATTGGTTCGTTTTGGAGTTCAGATTGAATCGGATTGAGTCGGATTAATTTTGAAACGATTTGAGTCAAATGAAATGTAGAACTTTTTTCGGATTGGTTCGGATTGACTCGGATTGGTTCGGATACAGATTCCCGAATGATTGGGAGTGATTTGGAAGGAAAACCTATCCGATTCTTTCGCCAGGGGAATACCCGCGGATTGACACCTTGTCCATACGCTGTTGGTGTTTCACGCCTCGTTTGCACCGTCTATCGTGCTGCAAGCTGCGAAACTGCGGGGGCCATCAAATCTCGGAAGGAGAAAATCCAGACTCATGCAATCCAACTTCCAGTGTACTTCTATTCCTTTTCTAGTAGGCCGGTCCTTACATAGAACTTTCGCTTTGGAAATCGTTCAATCGCGGTATAGCTTCAAATTTCCAAGCATAGAAAGTCCTCCTTTGAGTCAAATCGATTACTACTTACCCATCGCCCATATACTTGAGGTGTACCATAAGATTAACATGGGATAACATTCTTGATTTTAATTTTTAAAATCATTCTGCTCCGTTAATTTGAGGTGGCACAGTGCTACAAAAAAGTTTATGTGGACAAATGAATTTTCAACATACAATATTCTTTAGATTTGGACGTTGTTTTCTAAATGAAAGCTTTTTAATGATCGAAAAGGTTTATGTCTTTTGACTGTTTATAAAAAATTTGGTTAATTTTTTTTACAATGAAGTTGTCTTTTATTTTAATCATTGAAAAGCACCATTTTATTGAAGATTTTCAGATTGATTAAAGAAGTTCTTACGCCTGTACTGAAACTATCTAGAAATAATTTCTAGTGGTTGAAAATAATTTGAAAAGAAATGTTTTATTACTTTATAAGCAAACCAATTAACAAAAGTTATTTTTCAGGATTGGACATGTTTAGATTATTAAGGTCCAGAGTTTTGGTATAAAATGTGAGAACAAATAAGATTTTACTATGATTTTATGATATTATTATGTTTAACCAATTAATTTTACTTTTTTTAAATTTTCCTTTGTTTAAAAAAGAAGTTTCCGAGATTAGGATTTCTTTTTTTTTCCTTTTAAAACAAGACTGAATACACTGACATAAGAAACAGTTCAAAGCAAAACAAGATTTAAAACGAAATTTATTTAATATTCAACAACGTCGTGAAGAATTTGTAAGTTTTAAATTATAGACAATTATGTTTGCCCTATATAAAATTTTTTAACATGTTTAAATCGGAGAAGTTTGATGATTCTGCCGTCAAAAAACCAAACAAAATTTTATGCATGTCGCCAATCTGTAGCTTAAAAAAGATCTTAACAATATTTGAGGAAATACTTAACATCCATATGAAAAGAAATTAGTATAAACTATACTCATACAGTGGTGGTAGCTTCTGTTTATTTTGAAATTAGAATTTTAAGCATCATATTGTATACATTATCAGAATCATACTAATCAGGCATGTATAATTTTTTTCCTGATTAGAACTCACCTGTCTCGTTATTTCCTTTATTAACATATATGATTAAAATATCGGACAAAGAAATTGATGATCCTCAAGTCACAATCAATAACGAATCTGTGTCGTTGCAATTAGCAAATAACATAGGATGGTTTGTTATACTTCGTTGATAAACATTTGAAAAAACTGTTTTTAACCCCTCTAAGTGTTCAGTACGTGATCGACGAGTGTCACGAATTGTACGGTCATATAGTTCCTCGCAAGTGCTTTTGCATGTTAATAGAAACTTTTCATTACGCCAAATTTGCTAAGGTAATACGTCAAAGAATTTCTAGGAAGATCGAACTTGTACGAGAACGCATTTATCGAAAAGGCAAAAGAAGAGTACGCATCAAGCTAGTAAACCAATCTGATAAAGAAAATAAAAGGGTAGTCATGTTCATGCGAATTTATAAAGGCCCTTTTATAATTAAGTCGATTATACACCCTGGAACATGTATTCTCCAGGATCCTATTACACACGGAGACAAGGGACAGTACTATGCACATGACTTGCAGCTCTACATTAGTAGATATGATGAATCCAGTACTCTCGCCAAAGTCTGAGCAAGAAGCCTATATTCTGTATTATTATAAACAATACACTGCATGTAAGCGCGTTGAAATTAGTGTATGCTTGTACAAAAGAAAAGAAAGTTTTTCAAAAGAGGGTATATATACAGAAAAAAAGTGATTAAAAAAACCTATATAGACCAAAAATAGTACAAACAAAATTATTTTAAAAAAAAACCGAAAATATTTAAGATACTTCAAATATATTTTTAAAATATCAATATAATAAATATATATTCAAATAAGCGTTATTCAAATAAGCGCCAATCAGGACCGCCGTATTAATAGTCGTGTTTGCGTGAACGGCAGTCCAACGTAGTGTTCTTCCGTCGCTAACCCCACCTCTGCGCTCGCTTCGATAACACTGCCTTAGAATCCCGCTCACGAACACGCCACTGCTCATATGGCGCTCCTGATTGGTTCAGCTTAAATATTTTATAACTCAAAAACTAAAACTTCAACTGATTTTTGGAAAAGGAATTTTCGTGTTATTTTTATTTTTATTTTTATACAGCTATAGAAGTCCGGACACTTAAGTCTTGTACACTCAGTATTTAATAAAAAAATAAGGTTAAAAAACCACCGCAGGGTCTCACTGGGAGTAACTGCCATCTAAAAATGACACCGGCTCCCAGTAGGACCGCGGCAAATCACACTCATGGCCACGTCTGACAACCGTGATATGGGTGATCACAGGACACGATGAAATCACAACGACAGGCCGGCGAAACTCTCGCGTGTCTTGAGGTCGCGAAGCGACCCGAGGATGACAGCTTTCTGCATCCATCTCGCAAGTGCCTTGGCATATTTTTGGCACGCGGGTATGGCTTTCAGGTTGCGAACCAGTGATAGTTTCGCACCTCCGAAAGCACCTATCACAAGGACAATTACTTGTACCGAATATTTTGGGTACAGTCGTTGCAGCTCCTTTTTAAGGTCTTGATGTCTTTTCTTTCTCCTTGGCAGTGATGTTATGTTCGGAAGGAGCCGAGAATTCGATCACGAATATAGTTCGTTTCTCGAAGTCTTGGAGAACAATATCAGGCCTCGAGTGTGCAACGGAGACTACTGTCCAAAAGTCGTAGTTCCAGAAAATTTGGCACTTCTCGTATAACACAATTGACTCTATCTACTGCAATTAAATATCAATAAACGATAGGCGATTTTCAACTTTTTCTTTGCTTTTCAAGCATAGCTAGAGTATATTTCATTCGTATATCAAGTTTGAAACAGTTTCAATAATATTTGCCCAACTTACGACGATTTATATCTCAAGAACTAATTGAATTTGGGGACATATTTTGTTTTAGTTTATTAGGCTTATTATTAAAAATAATTGTCAGATCAAAAAATAGAAAATAGAAAAAAGTTTCGCCTCGTCATTATCTACAAGCCTTCATTTTTTTTAAATTTATTTGTAGACTTTTGAAATTTCGGTCCATCCAGACGTTATGTAGGCTTGCTCCATAACGTGTACAAACAAAATATGCCTACCTCTTTTAAATATACTTAACCTCTAGTAATCTGCGGGTAACATCACCCACTAGAAAGTCATTTCCCGCCAATAGCGGCATAGAACGCTCAACACGCACTGTGAACTAGTTCACTGGGAGATAGGTCCCACACCGTTCGTCACTCAGGTCTCGTCGCTCGTTCTGATGAGGTCACTTTCCGGATTGCGCTCCAGAGAGAGTGCTCTTGGTAAGACTTAGAAGGTAGTGCAGTGTTGACATGTCTACATAAAACTAAACTCATGATTCTTTCCAATCTGCAGGGTTTGCTTATGCATAATTTTTAGGACTTCCTTTCATTGAGTTTACATATTTTAACTCAATTTTCTTAATAGAAGTCTTTTTTTTAATTAATATTTTTTAAAAAGTATGTTTTTGAATTTTAGAAATTTATTTAGAAATGCATTTAAATATTTTGGATTGTTTTCTTTTCCTGATTGGAAAACTTAATAATCTGAATCGATTGGTTTCAGAATCACCCAGAAATATTATTTCAACTTATTCTTCACAACCTAAGGAATATGTGATAGTTTTGGTGAATTAGTGATTTGTGCTTCTTTATAAGCATGGATGCTTGTATATTATGAATTTAATTTAATACTTGAGAATAATAAGAGTTAGCTTGACAAAAATTGAATCAAAATCTTTCTTCGAGATTTGTTCGCCCGTCTCCTGGCTCGCCCAAGATTCCTTTGTTATAGATTTCAAAGCTGTCTGAATCTATACGTATCTTTTCTTCTGTAATGTTGGTTCGCCTGCATTATGGCTCATAAGAGTGTATGGATGAATATAATACTCGCCTTCTCTTATGTTTTTAATGCACGTTTCTAGCTAGGTACATAGTAATTGAATCCAAAGCTTTCCTTCAGATTAGTTCGCATGTCTCCTGGCTCGCCCAAGGTTCCTTTGCTATACATTGCAAAGCTATTGGAATCCACATATTCTTGCTTTCTGCAATGTTGGTTGGCTCGCTTTGTGGCTCTTAAGAATTAGTGGATGAAAATACCACAAACGTGTAATAATTGAATTTTAAATTTTTATAAAAATAAAGCAAAGGTGCTCAACAAAATTTATTACATTTTGAAAATATCCTTTACATTTTAATGGAATCACGTTTGAAGCACCGAGATTTTTTGGCTTAGGCAATGATTGTCTGACTGAGCTTTGCCAAAGAAAATCAAAAAGATTTTTTTTTTTTTTAAAGAAGTTTCCGAGATTAGGATTTCTTTTCCTTTTAGAACAAAATTGGATACAATCACATGAATTCGAGGTTTTTGATGATTCCGCCTTCGGGAACCCCAAACAAAATTTTCTGCATTTTGCCAATTTATAGTCTCAAAAAAATATTTCAACAACAGTTCAGGAAATACTTAACATTCTTATAAACAGAAATAAGTATAAACTATAATTATAAATAAGAACGCGAAAAGTAACAAGGTATAAAGACTTTATGAGGGAGTTAATACTGTTATAGCTGGAATATTCTGTTAAGCCCTTCGTCTTGATCATCGGCGTTCTTGGAGGTGACAAGGTTGCACTGGTTAATAGCCTGAAAAGCATCCCTGTTTGTCAAGAAAATGCTGAGACACTTGCGGGGAAAATGCAGAAGGCGGTCTGTTGGATATGTATGAGTTACGCGGCAGCGTAAATAAAAGTCAAGAAAACAACCCTTCATTGTAAAGTAAATATCTAATATCTTTTAAGTAAAATAAGTTACAAGATTGAGTGTTTAAAGAACAAAAGGAATTTAGCTGATTTGAATGGTTGTTAGGCCCTTGGGACCTAAATCAAGAGGTCAACCCCTTTCACTGCTTCCTTGAAGTATCGCAAACACGCTGAATTTCCAACACCCCTCCTCAGCGGTATTTGCAAAGATGCTAATCTAGAAGTCCGCATGTCTCCAGGATGAACTGCAGCTTCAGTTTTGTTAACGGCTTTGTTAACAGGTTGGCAGGTATCTCGTCCGTAGGACAGTACTGGTACTGCGTAACCCTTGCTTCTTTAAATCTTTTGCATAATGATATTTGGTATCAATATGCTTTGCTCGGTGGCTGATTTTTTTTGGTGTAAATTCGTTTTAAACAACTCTGGTTGTCCTCGAATATAACGGAGGCTTGGTAGAATTCGGAGGATTGTCTACCGAATGACAGATAAAGCTTCCTATCTATTCCTTGATTCCTCTTCTGTATTCGCCACCAACTTTAAATTTCCCATGTACCTGGCAAGTGGTACTCCTTTATTTGATCGTTCCGATCTATTTAATTCTTGCTTTTGAATCATCTGAGTAACCGACAAAGATGATCTTTTTGGCCTTTTCACCCAATTTTCTTCTTTTTTCATTAGGGGTATGTGCATAAGCTGCACAGCTAAGAACATGTAAATTACTTAAATATGGTGCTATTATGTATTCTCTGTAGCCTTTGTAGGCAGTCTGTTCTGCAGATAATTGACAGTAATTATTGCCTCACTCCAGTATTTCTTATCCAGACTTGCATCAAAGAGCATGCATCTTGACATCTCGAGAAGAGACCGATTTTGCCTCACTGCGACGCCATTCTGCTGTGGTGAATACGCTGCGGGTTATTGAATTTTGATTTCTTCTCCCTTTAGGTATTTCTAAAGTTAACTACTTAAGTATTCCCCTCCTCGATCTGACGAAATCACTTTTGGCTTTTTATTCAATGAAGTCTTCATAGCTTCGACAAATTCCTTAATGAGTCCACTTGTCTCACTCTTGTATTGCATAAGGTGCACTTCCGTGTACCTACTATAATCGTCGATGATTGTCAGAACGTACCTTCTCTTTCCCGGTGTCTGTGTTTGCATTGGGCTGGAAACATCTGTATGGATCAGGTCGAGGGTTTCCTGAGACTTAGTAGTCGATTCCTTCGGAAAAGGTTTCCTTGTCATTTTCCCTTTAATGCAGCATTCACACACTTCTCTTATTCCACTATCCGTGACTGTGATCCCAAGGGCTAGTCCTTTGTCTGTTAAGTCCTTAATTGCACCCGCATCTCGATGCCCGAAACATCAATGCCACGAATGCTGGCAATTTTTACTGTGCCTATCTTTCGAGTGATTTATTACTATATTGTCCCTTTCACTATACACTACTATCAGTTCGAAAAGTTCAGAAGATGAAACTGCGATACCCTTTATTTGCCCACCCTTGACGTATATGATAGAACAATCATCCCCTTCAATTTCTACTCAAAACCCATTCTGTGTTAACTTTTTCGCCGATAATAAGTTTGAACCTAGCTTAGGCACGTAAAGAACATCAGAAACTTTTAGTGTCATTTTCTTTCCTTTAACAAGGCAATTTAAACTTCCTAAACCAACCCCATAAATTTTGACGCATTCTTCTTCATCTGCAAGCTTTATAAATCCTTTCCTGTTCACGTCAATTTCCTTAAAGAAATCTGTATTTTTTCACATGTGGCTGGTCGCTTCGGAGCCTATTACCCAAACATTCTTTATTTCTTAGCCTTCGAACCTTTTTCTCGGTAACAGACTTCATCTGCATCCTTGGGATACTTAATTTCAAAAACTTCACTTGCTCTTGCTGTGTAGCAAGCGTCCTCTTTATCGTCAGATGTAACCTTATTTGCCTTTTCATGTTTCCTCTTCCAGGCCTGATATTTTCTGCAATCCTTTTTGAAGTGACCCGATTTCTCGCAGAAAAAAACGGCCTTGCTGAATTTTCTTTACCATGAGCCTTCATAACAGCCTCACTTTCACCTTGAAATGCATCTCTCTTACTAGCCATTTTATTCTTACGCCTTTTATACTCGTCAATCAATTTACTTTTCACCAAATTCAATTTTAAATCATTGTCCGAACGACGTTCTAAACTGATGATTAGCGTTTCGTAAGAATCGTTTTCAGACAAACGGGCCCTGCATAGAGCTTTGTACAAATACACCACACTCGACCAATTGTCGCGTAAGCTTGAGCATCCGATTCCTTCCAAGTTGCAGTCAGGGGGTTTGCTGGTTCCTCATCAACCACTGACCAAATTTTGTCCTTCCTCAGCAATAACTTCACTTTATATTTCCACACCGCGTAGTTACCGTTATTTAATTTATCGACCTGGAAACTTGTACGCGTACCTTGAGCCATACTTTAAAAAAATTAATATTTCGTGCACAAAAGAAACTGAATGTACACCGAACCACTTTATCCTATTCACACCACGATCACTCCTGTTCACTTTATCCTTTTCGCTCAACTATCACTCCTGTTCACTTCATCTTGTTCACTCAACTACCACTCCTGTTCACATTATCCTGTTCACTTAAAAATAATTAAATTCACTTTACACTTAATCCTTTAATCCTTAGGCTTTTCTCCCTGGGTTCATGGATATGTATGAGTTACGCGGCAGCGTAAATAGAAGTCAAGGAAACAACAGTGTATTGCAAAGTAAATATCTTATATATTTTGAGTAAAGAAACATACAAAATTGAATGTTTGAAGAACAAAAGGAATTTATCTGTATGAACCTGAATTGAGCACTGAATAAAAGGAAACTGTAAAACGACTGAAAATAGGAAAAGATACAAAGCTGTGAACGAAGGATTTTGCTCGTACTTTCCCGACGGCTCGTCACGACGGAACTGAACGGTTGTTAAGCCCTTGGGTACTTAGTCAAGGATCCAAGGGCCTAACTGCTTACTTGATGTATCGCAAATAGCGCTGAATCTCCAACACGGTTGTCCTTGGATCGCTCCGTGCCGCCAGGGTGCACGAAAATCTTGCCAGATCATCGTATATTTATTCGTGGAATTCATGGAATTAACGGAATTCATGAAATTCACGGAATTCATAGAATTCACGGAATTCAAAGAATTCACGGAATTCACAGAATTCATGCGCAGACGGAAGCGCGGCGTAACTCGAGTACACAACTACAAATGTGTCCTGCACAGTTTTAAGTGCGACAAAACTCTAGTGCGCAACTACCAATCTCACGTCAGTCTACTGCGCAGCCGGAAGTGCGATATAAGTGTAGCGTATAACTAGGTATGCCATAAAACTTTACTGCGCAGCCGGAAATTCGATACAACTCCAGTGCGCAACCACTAATGACCTTTAAAACTACTACGCAGCCGGAAGTGCGATATAATTCTACTGCGCAACTAAGTATACCACATATCATTACTGCGATGCCAAATGTGCGATGTAGCTTTGGTGCGCAACAACCAATCTCACGCCAGTATCCAAAAGTGCTATATAGCTCTTGTGCGCAACTAAGTGTGCCACATAACTCTACTGCGCAGCCAGAAGTGCGATATACTTCTAGTGCGCAACCACTAATGCCGCATCACTCTACTACGCAGCAGGAAGTGTAATATAACTCTAGTGGCTACCACCAATGCCCCATAAATTTACTGCGCAGCCGTAAGCGCGATATAATTCTAGTGCGCAACTAAGTATGCCACATCAGACTACTGCGCATCTGGAAGTACGACAGAACTCTAGTGCGCAACCACCAATGCCCCATAAGTCTACTGCAAAGCCGGAAGTGCGATATAGCTCTAATGCGAAACCAATAATGCCGTATTAGTCAACTGCGCAGCCAAAAGTGCGATAGAACTCTTCTTCAAAACTAAGTATGCCAAATAATTCTACTGCGCAGCCGCAAGTTCGATATAACTCTAGTACGCAACTAAGTCTGTCACATATGACTACTGCGCTGACGGATGTGCGATATAACTCTGTTGCGCAACATCTAATGCCCCATAACGGTACTGCGCAAACAGGAGTGCAATGGAACTCTAGTGCGCAACCACCAATGCCCCATAAGTCCACTGCGTAGCCGCAAGTGCGATATAATTCTAGTGTGCAACTAAGTATGCCGCATAGGACTACTGCGCAGCCGGAAGTGCGATCAGGCTGTGGTGCGCAACCACTAATGCCCCATAACTCAATTGCGCAGCAGAAAGTGCGATATAACTCTAGTGCGCAACTAAATATGCCACATAGGTTTAATGCACATCCGGAGGTGTGACATGAATCTAGTGCGCAGCCATAAATTGCAAGTCTACTGCGCAGCCGGAAATGCGTTACCACATGCCTCCGAACCGAAGAATACCGGGTCGGTTATATCACGCACAGATCCGGATAAATTATTTTCGGGCGGGCCAACTAGAGGCCTTATCAGCAAAAAAGTGATCTTTTATTCATTTGTTCAATTATATAAAGGATGAAGGTAGAGATGAATGAACTAAATAAATAGACGATTTAGATAAATAAATTTAAGGATACAGTACCGTCTAGTAGTATGAGGACACCTACAAAACCAGCGATTAAAAATATGTACTCACTTCTCGCACAATATCTCCGGAAAAAGAAATATTTCTGAAGAATCGTTGGAAATGATCCTATTCAAACTATATCTGAGAAATTGAGACTGAGTTAATGAGTGAGAAAGACGCGTGATTAAAAATTGTGTTTAAAATTTATATCATTATTTTCCCAGATTTTGCAAGGAGTTAAGGTCGAATTATGAAAATTGGCAAGAATCAGAAATTAGACCGGTTTTTCTCTCATCACTTCCTCAGTCTCCAGTAATCAAAAATACTTTTAATTGATCTCATTTGATGAGGAATTTAATAATCATTCCAAAGCGTTTTGAGAAATTACTCTATCTTATTTATTATCTTCTGGCAATATCATGTGAGAATTGAATGCATTTTTTTAATTTGCTAGTTTTTTAGGTTTGATTCATACTCCTGGATAGCATGTGAGCGCTTATTTTATGCAAATTACAAGAAGAATTGAGAGAAATGAGCAGACAAAAATATGATTCTCAGTTGAAATGCCAGAACTTGTGGTCTCAGCCAATGTTTGCATAGGTACATTCAAATTGGAAAAAAAATAACGAATAAATCCCGAGCGACTTGGGAAAACTGCGAATTAACCAAAGACTTGAGCCAAATTGAGAAACATAATATTTTACTTTTATAACATTTATACTTTTAAATTTGGAACATAAGTATCATTTCACGAGAGAGCGCATAGATTATTCTATGATATTCCATCGAAACACCAAAATCAATATTTTTTCCTTTGTTCACAAAAACGCGAATGTCACCTAAACTATGATCGACAAAGTGGGATTTCACCTTGCGGAATGTCAAGTATGTTATTTTCAGATCACTTTCGTGGTAAGCTTAGACTGATTCGGTTTCGACTATATCTTCCAAATACTACTGGAGATATAGTTGGAATTTACAAGATTTGGTATACAAAAATATTTAAAATTTTCAAAAAATTCCTAGCAGTGCATCTGAGGGTATAGTCGGAGCTTACTGATATTTTTAAACGCATTTGTTAATTTTTTCAAAATAATAGACAGCAATATACTTTGAAAAAGTACGAAATTATAAGCTGGACGTGGTTTGATGGCGCAAAAAGTGCTCGAAGGTAGCCACCGAAGGGATGTTGAAATAAGACAAGATGACATTTATTCGTTCGGACAGGAGCCGAGTGACCGAGTCAACTCGATCATATAGCCTTGCCACAGTCCGTTTGATCTAATAAAATGAGCAAGACCTTTTTCGTTGTCCCAACCGCTTTATTCTTCTTATTATACTGACACATTTCCAGTAGGTTTCCTTATATCTACACCAGGAGCGCCAACCCCGTGGGCAGGTCGGGCGGCCGCCCGACCTGTTAGAAGGAGGGGGGGGGGAGGTCATAGCGATTAAGTATTAGTTCTAAATGGTTATAAATAGTGTGCAACAAGTGAACAAAAAATGGATAAATTATGTCAGGGAAAAAAGTAAAATAAAACAGAACGTTCGAAAATCTAAATTATGCACATATAAGTTTATATTTGTCAACAGTAATACGAATAACGAAAAGTATACCAAGAAAATGGCAATCATATATATTATGTATACTCTTGCATAGTGTGCAGTTTAATGTCCAATAATATGTGATTAACCTTTTCACATAGAAAAAAATGATACCACAGAATAAGTGCAATTAGGTATTTTTGTCTGAAAATTTTAAAAAATCTATTTAAAATTTGTTCAGAATTTAATTAGACAAACCATTTAGGTTTATATATTCATATATTTTTAGATTCTTATGAAACTTTCGATTCATTGCAAATTTTTTTAATTTATATTTAAGTCTCATGATATCATGGATTTTTTTTGTAAATGATGGGTAAAATCGATTCGATAATTCTTTAAAAACACTAAAAGTTTTAAAACAATTTGGAAAACGAAAATGATTCAGTTTTATATTGTTCAATTTCATTTGGACTGTATTAATGTTTTTGATATTGCATGATTAAAATAATAAGATGCTTCCTTTCGTAAGATAGTCTTGATCCCATATGCACGAAGCATCTATCCCTTTATTTTTTTGAATGATTTCCAAATAAATTTTGGAATAAACTAAATTAAGCTTTGCATAAAAATAGAAGAAATCACTTTAATGTATTCTGTTAATCACTCTGTTTGAGGACGTTTTTATTTTAATCCAAATCTGCAAAATTTGGAAGATTTAAACGTAAAAGTGTCCAAATTTGAAGTGTATTGTCCAATTTTAACCTGTAAAACTAAAAAATGTCCGAATGTGAAACTTTCAATTAAAAAATGTCAACATTTGACACTTTTAATTGGAAAATGTCTAAATTTGACACTGTCAATAGGCAAATGTCCAAACTTCACCCTTCAGAGTACAAAGTACAAAATGTACTTTTTTCCATCGTTTCCTTTTTTTGCTCATCAAAAATTTTGGTAGGGAAGGGGAGGGGGGGGGGGTCTACCTGAAAAAGTTTCGCCCGACCTGTTTGAAAAAGGATTGACGCCACTGGAATCTACACTGCGTACATATACAGGATGTCCCAGGAGTATTCAATTACGCATATTTTTCTTCAAATGGAAAAAGTTGTAGCATTTTAGTTTTTGAATTATTTACAAAAAACTGGTTTTTTTTTTCTCGGATTAAAATATTTCGCCTTTTTTCATTTTAACTCGCGACGAAGTCGGAACTTTTTAATATTTTTCAGTAAAATATATAAGAAGTATGCATTGACATCTTCTGAGACCGATGGCGTTAGCAAAAGTTGATAATGTTTATTTCAAAAAAAGTTAATAATTTGTTGCCGAGGAATTGCGCAATTCGGGCACAAACAACTTTGATCGTTTCGGGATTCGAGCGAATTTTGAGCAAGCAAAAACTGTCATTGAGAAAGTTGGTCAGGAAGGTTCAAAGAAGTTTTATGGACATTTTTAACTCAATTAAAATAGTAGTTAAATAAAATGTAGATATTTTAATTTTCCGGCGGGATCGATTATTATCTTTCTCGTAGGCTGCGGTCCGGCCGGTAATTACACAAGGTTAGGTGAAACTCCGTCACAGACGCCGGTCAGATACAGATAATTTTTATTAAAAATACGAAAAATCAGGACTTATTCTAAGATACATAAAATATGTAGTGATAATTCAGAATCATTAATGTTAAATTTTCGGTAGTATTAAAA
>CAKNWU010325047.1:0-11181 GCA_932072015.1 Andricus quercustozae
ATTTTTGTATGTCTTTATTTGAAGGTTAAACAGGACTCTAGGTCAGGCCTTGAGTATGCAATGAAGACTGCGGTACGAAAATCGTTGTTCCACAAAATGTTGTACTTATCGTTTTGGACAATTGACTGTATCACCCTCAGAGCGAGATAAATTAGCGAAACACTGTTCATTCTCCCTGACCCACACCTTCCTCTTCTGTATTCTCCTTCTTGCGTCAAATAACGTCCGTATTTTGCCAACAAAGTGCTGCTTGATTGTCACCAGCATTGACTTGGATTTGAATCAGCAAAAGCTCTCGCCGCACCATAAACTGAACAATTGATGGCCCAGAGGTCAAGTTCCTCCGAGATATTATCACCAAGGGAGGGTATATTAATGTTATTTTGGTCCTGAAATCGCTATCATCTCTTTGGGGTGCCTGCTTTCGGCGGTTGGCCTTATTGTCGCTTACTTCTCTTCGTCTATGGTCATAAAGCCTCCGCAAGCAGGGATTTTCTAATATCGTAGCAGTCCAAGAAGATGTCCTTGACTCGATTTCTTTACTCAATGTGAGCAATTCGCCGGTTGGTTGTCGTTTTTCCATCTAAATTATTCCCAGCATCCCGAAGTCTAGAATGATCAGCACTGTTCGCTGACCCATTGTCGGGTGCTCTGCGCTTTCCATCGTTTTGAACCACATCTACAACTTTTTGGTGGTTTGGAAGTGTCATTGTTGTTTCTACCAGCAGCGAGGGAAGGATAAGTCCATCCATGTAGATCCCCACTTGCAAAGATAAGGCTACATACTCTGAGAGGTCGTTCAGTATCGCAGTCACTGTTTAAGGTACCTCTCCCAGGTGCCATTCAGCTTTTGGCACCTTTGTTACGCCTCCGCTTTGAAATTTTTTCTTCGGTATCATCCCTGTACAATGGTTCGCGAGTGCTCATTAAATATGGTAAACATATTTAGCAGAAACCCTTGGTAGAGGGACCCAATATCTGAAACCTGATGACGCATCCGGATGCTTTGGCATAGGCGTAAACATTTTAAAAAATGGAACACGTGGCCCACCAAGAACATAATAAAATATTTACTTGCTCTCAAATAATCATACAAAATGTGGAAGCTCGCCTAAGATGAAAATCGGTCGGTTGAGCAGCAGTAGAGCTTCTATCTTCTGTTAACGCATGTGAAAAAGGTGACAAAATACTGCGGTCACCACTGGACCAACCGATTTAGTCTTGGAAACGTTTCCACATTTTTTGTATTTAAGGCCTATTCAAATTTGTATTCTTTCCATATTTTTAACATGAATCAATTTCGAATCCCTTGAAGTCCTTGGAGATTTAAGAAAATCCTTTATATATTGTTTATTTTAGTCTTACTTTTATACCTGAAATGAGTCTGACATATTTTTTTTACAGAATCTGTGGATATCTCACAGTGCCTATGACGTGTATCGTCGGCACTTTTTCCATCCAGAAAATACAAGCGGAGAAGAATATGAGCGAGAGCTACAAGCATTTAATCGTAAGATACATGAAGATTTAAAAAATCTCAGACGCCGGCAATAATTGGCGAAAAATGTAATTTAAAAATTTGGAGAAGAAATTACAAGCATGTTAACTTGCATTTGAATTAAATTTGAAGATTTTGTGAATCATGCAATTTAATTGTCCCAAATTAAAAATTGGTCCTATGTAATTTGTATTTTCTGTCAAATAAACAAGATCCAATTACTAATTTTTTTTAAATACACATCCCAAGTTCTACGACAATTAGGAACACATAGGGCAGGTGTACCAAATTCCGCCTACCCTAACTGTTTTTCCCCATGGCAGCTCTGTTTACACGTAAATCCATCCGGAAGAATCCTGATAGAAATTATTCTAGAAAGAGTGAGAAACCCCAAAATCGGGATTTCCTAAAAAGTGTTCCCAATTCCGCCCACCAGGTGTTCCTAAAACCGCCTGGTAGGCAGAATTAGGAACAAACGATGGACTGGGGATACAAAGAAGTAAAACTCATTTGGAACGAAACTGAATTTCATTTTCAACTAAAATAACGACCCGCAGACGTGCTAGTTAATCGTCTTGAGGTATCAAGCAGTCATACTGTCAACTCGATCTACGGGGTACGGAATCTTTCTGACTAAGTCGCGATTTTTACATGATTGTGACCGAAGAAACGCTCGGACTAAGTCGCGTACTTTTATATCAACACAAAATAGTTAACGTAGTATCGAGCATTGAACTTAAGTCTCTTCGGCTGAGGCATTCAGTTGCCGTATGAGTCATTCGTACAAACATCCGGTAGTGTTATGGCAATTAGGATGAAAAGAGTTACAATTTGTATAACGACTAGACCAAGTTTTCTTTTGATACCAATCAATTTTTACAACACCTTCACATCTTATAACAAGAGTGTCTAAAAAGCTAATTCTTGAATCGTCTTCAACTTCTATGGTGAATTTAATATTGGGATGGTAAGAATTTAAATTTTTAAGGAGTATCTGGATTTTATCTTTAGGGACAGCTGTGATTATGTCGTCTACATAACGGAAGAAAAATGGACCTGAAAAAGGGAGATTTTTGAGACAGTAAGATTCGAGTTTCTCCATAACTAAATTGGCAGATGCAGATGAGAGGAGAGAACCCATAGCTAAGCCAATTGCCTGTTTATAAGTTGAGCAATCAAATTTAAAAAAGGTGGAATTCAAGCATAGTTCAATGCAATCTAAAAATTTATGAAGTGGAATGTCAGTAAATTGAGACATCTCAGACCATCTTAAAGTAACAAAGTCTAGAACATGAGGTGTAAGAATGTTATTAAACATGGAAACTGCATCTAAAGAAACTAAGATGTAATCACAAGGGCTTTTAATAGTGGAAACAATTATTCTTAAGGTGTTATCAGGTTTATGAATTTTAGGAAGGCCGTAGGGCCTTGTATTGATGCTTGAGTAAGTTTTGAATTCTTCACCTTGTTTGAGGAAATGAAAATATTAAGTTCTAAATTAGATATCAAATTCTTATTCTCGTCTTGTAAAGTTGCAGTGTGTAAGGTATACATCTATCACCCTTAATATAGGCAGCCAGATATGCGAAAGGGACGACAGGGCCCAGCATCCAGGGGCTAGAAAGATCGCAGTCGCGAGATTCCCACCCACGCAAAATGGGCGAGAAGTGGGGATCAACGAAAGGGTTGATCTTTTAAAAAGAGGATGCTGTGCTCTGTGGGGACATTGGGGGCCTCGCTGACGAGCGAGAGAGATCAAGGATCTTACCGAAGCAGGCCAAGGAGTTGTACTCTGGAAGCTGCGTTTCGTCTGAATCCTAGTTTTCTATCCAGGCGAACAGACTAGTCGGTTGTACCGGCGAACTCTAGTACGACGATAGAAAACAGATTGCTCTCTCTTTCGGAACACGAGGTTTTGAAGGGTGCGACTTTGCGAGAATACCGAGTATTTTGGTCAGAAAACAGAGGAGAGAATAATTTCTGAGTCCGAGCTTTAACTCTTGTCACTCGACTTAGAGATTATTTCAATCCAGAAATCTTTACAACGGAGGTGAACAGGCTAGAGAGTTGTACTCTCGAAACCAAGTACGCAACTTGTAAAGAAAATCTGTCTGGACAAAATACCGGTCTTAAATGAGAAAAATAAAACAGATAGTTGAGATTGTACTCTACGAGAATTTTATAGAAAGAAATGCGTTAGAGATAGAGTGGCGACAAAACTCTAAGAGAAAAATAAAGATAAAGGTCCTAGAGACCTCAGTTCAAATTAAAAAGAACTAAGTCCAAAGAGCACGAAAAATATAAGATTTTAAGAGATCTAAAATTATACTGCATTAAAACACATACATATAGATATATTCATATAATATCCTAGGATAGAGATAGATATTCGACATAGGAGTTGTGATAACTATGAGAGGCATTTGCTTTTTTCTTTATGTTTATATTCTGAATAAATTTTAGATTGACATTGTAAACGGTGAGAATCTTTATTTCTTCTCCTGAGGCGATCCTAGACATCAAGTTCGAGTAAAATATATTTAAGAAGGCTATCAAAGGCTTTCAAGTGTATTCTAATCTGGTTAAGGAATCAAGTTTTTTATCATTCAGGATATCAGACTTTTTTTTTATTGTCATCATTTTTAGACAGCAATCGTAACATTGCCTTTATCAGAATTAGTAAACATCAAATCTGGAAGTAAATAATACCAGTTTCAAAAGACGCAATGATATTGTGAACGAGACGTGATTAATATCAGATGAAAACTTAGGTCCTGATGACAACAAATCAATGACTTCTGGAGAAATATCGTAATTAGGGAGATATACAAACCAATTCATATTGCAATTAATTTTTGTGGGACAAAGCTGATGTTCTAGACTATGTAACTTTAACCCGTTTTGGTCACACCTCCAATTACACCTCTAGATATTTTTGGCTGCAAAAAAATCATAAGTGATGTTGAAACAATACAAAATAGGAAAAAAAATATCTCCGAAGCTTCAGTGATAACTTAACTATTCGAAAAAAATAGCTGACAAAAAAAAGGAGACAATCGGAAAAAAGATTGCATTGAACTTTGCCTAAATTATACATTTTTCAAATTTGGTGACTCCACTTTTAAATAGGAAAGTGGCTTGGCTATGGGTTATCTCCTCTCATTTGTCTGCCACTTTAGTTATGGAGAAACTCGAATCTCACTGTCTCCAAAATCTCCCCTTTTCAATTCCGTTGAATGTCTAAGAAATCTCAGACCATCTTAAAGTCACACAGTGACCTTAAGATGGTTCTCGCAAGAAGTCATCCATTTTTTTCCTTAGGACGTTTCCTTTTTCATACATCAAAATCAACTCAAATTTGAGCTTATACCTGATTCTAGTGTTATACGTGAATTCAAGCTAAGAAATCGAGATGTGATGTTTACTAAATCTGATAAAGGCAATGTCATCAAAATCTTGAAATCTTTTTTCAAAATCTTTTTGTAATTCTTTAAGAATTTTAAGATACCGTTCTGCAACTTCAGGAGATCACACAATGTTTTCATGTTTCACAGCATGTTGGAAATTTTGGAATTCCTCTGTGGTGAATGCCCTGCGTTGAATAATGCTAATCCACCTGACAATCTTCTTTTTGAACAGGTTAATCCATTGAAGAGAAGTCCACACTGCAACCCGCTGCAATTGTAACGTTTTCTTCAAAACGTTCATTTCATTCAAAATGTCCGCAAGAAACGCCAAGTCCAAAATCGATGCTGAATCGAAGCATTTTCAAGCAAAAGTTTAAAAAGTCGGTGCTGTAATGCACGCGCGCAAATTGAATTTATTATTTGCTTTATGACTTCAAACACTGTTTTTATATTCAAAGTTTTTCTGCATAATACTTCTTGGTGTATTATGCAGTGAAAGGACAAAAAACACGGAATGTCTGGGTTACGGATTCATTGGCCAGTGAATCCTATAATTGTTCCATCCGTCGGTATCGCAACCAGTTTCTCCAGTGGCACTTCGTGAGCTAAGATGGAATTTTTCAATGAGAGATAAACATCCAATCCAGTTGTTTTTCCCGTCAATGGATTGAGCTCTAGCATCTCTTCCCGAACACTGCCATTTTCAAGCACGAAACGTATCATCCCAACTAATTGTGCAGTATCCGACTTATCTGTTGATTCGTCCAACTGAATGGAAAAACAAACACATTTTTTCAAGTCTACATTCAGTTGTTCGTGGACGTTTTCTGCCATAAGATTCACTCTTCTCGTGACTGTGGGAGGAGAAAGATGCGTATTTTTGACAATATTCACAAATTCTCTACGATTATCTTCGTCTAGAAACCACCTGGTAGCTGCTTTAATAATCACTTTTTTATGAATTCACCGTCTGTGAAGGGTTTCATAGCCTTCGCAATTTGAAATGAAATTTTAAAAGATGCTAGAGTACAATCGTGGGGATTAGTACTCACGATATCACACAGCGTTCACAGCGTTAAGCGTATTCTCCTTTCAGTTGATGTACATTTTCTGCGCACAGTGCAATTCCCAACGGATGAGAATGATCGAGTTCAGCGTGGTAGATATCAAAATGTCTTTTATGATTTTTCTTTTGACCAATTTTATAGTTTTTCCACAAAGTAGGCAGTAGCACGTATCTTTGTCATCTGAAATCTGAAAAAAAATCAATCTGAAATATATCCTCTTCCCACTCATTTGAAAAACTATAAGTTCTCGTTCGTGTGTCAGTCCTCTTTAATCGTTTCTCCGGAATAACTGCGTTTGTACAATCTTCTGAAAGTGAGGATGAATTGGAATTGGAACTATTACAAGGCATTCTTTCACTTAAAATCACTTGACGAAAACTTTTAGAACAGACCGTAGTCATGATAGCTGACTAGTTATCGAAATCCAACTGCGCTTCGGAAACGACACTGACATACTGAATTCTCTCGCGAAGTCATTCACTGCCGTACCTTCAAAGTTTGACGTCCTTTATCTTATCATCCTGGGTCGCGAGAAATGGCACGACCCAGCTTTGAAGAGCTTGAAAGCTTGGTAGAACTAAACAGAAAGCCTCTGTCGCAAAATTGAAGAAAAGAACAATTAACGTAGGGCCGTGAATAAGCGGATTATGCATACCCCATTTCGCCCATGTGCTTTTCTTTCAGTTTACAAAGAAAACGAAATATGCGAGTTTCGACAGCGTGCTCGAATGTACTCGGGTTGAAGACAGGAGTAGAAGTAATTAGTAAGATATAAAAAAATGGGTTTTCCCATTTTTTTCGAAAACTTCGTTTTAGCAAAAATATATTCCTCTCTCTGTCTAAGTCCGTTCTGCCATGGTATTTCCCTTTAACGTTCTAATCTTGCCCTTGATTCTTCTTTCTTTCGTCTTTCCTCTCTTTCTTCGTTGGCTCCTCCAACTGCTCCCTCTTCTTCAAGTTGTTGCGGATTTGTGAATGTACTTCTCACGTGCTTGTGTGGGCGGTACTTCAGGTCCTTTTCCTCCGCACCGGCCAATCTTTTTTGTAGCCAATCCCAGGCTCTGCATTCTTTCAAGTGATCTTCGTATTTCGTCACTTTTATTTTGTTTTCGCATAGGTAGCACTTTAGACTTTCCTCCATCTTTCTGAAATTAAAAGTTTGTACTGTCTTGGATTTTCTAAATTTTTGTTGCTTGAGTTATTTTGTTTGCTTTTGGGTCATTTTGTTTGTGTGATGTTATTGATCCATTTCTTTTTTGCCATTACTTAAATCTAAATTATTCTAATATGAATGAATTAATTTTTCGTGTGCCTATGTGCCGTTTACTAATTTGAGATCATTTATGTTCCATTCTCCGATACTTTTCCCCTTGAGGTTTTTTAATTCGTAGATTGCTGGAGAAATTTTCTTTTTTATTATGAAGGGGCCTCCATACTTATTATACAGCTTACCTGTTTTTTTATCAGCCTTATTTGTTAATTTTGTTACTACCTTTAGTACTTTGTCTTTAGTAGTTTGTTTTTAGTGGTTTGTCTGTCCATTTATCTACGCTTTGGAATTCTATCTCGCTATCGTTTTCTAAATTTTTTTTCTGAGGCATTGAATTGGTTCTAATTCACGACCTAAATTTAAAAATGCGGGGGTAAATTTCGTCGACGAACTTTTGCTAGTATTTATAGCGAACTGCAAATCGTCTATGTGTTCGTCCCAGGTGGAATGATTGTTATCTAGATAGATTTTAATAATTTGTTTAATTTTCCTATTATAATGCTCGGCTGGATTGGCTTGAGGGTAATATTTTGGTATTTTGGTATGTCTGATACCGAATTTTTCGGTTAAATCTCTTAAAGTTTTATTCACAAATTCCGTGCCATTATCGGTGTGGAGAATCCTAGATGTTCTCCAACGCGAAATGACACGTTTGTGCAATTCTGACTCTATTGTGATCCCGTTAGCTTTTCTTATCGGGATTATCTCTACCCATTTTGTGAAAAGATCCAGAAAAACTAGTAAGTATTGATTCTTTCTCTTTTTTGAAATCGGTAACGGGACCATGGTATCTGCAGCAATCATAGTGCATGGTTCTTCGACGATTCTTTTCCCCATTAGCCCTAATTTCTGTTCGTTACTCGGTTTGGTTCTTTAACATGTTTTACAATTTTTTACGCATATGATTATCTCCGAATACATCCCTGGACAGAAGTAGTACTCGGGAATTCTCGCGTGCGTTTTTTCGGAACCTAAGTGTTCTGCTTGTATGTCATCGTGGTTTTCTTTTAGAACTTGGTTTCGTAATTTTTTAGGTACTACGAGTTTCCATGGGTTGCAGTCTGGTAAGAGAGTAGATTTTAGGGAGTCAGTTCTGTAAAAATAGAGTTGCGAATCTCTGCTTCGCCGTTTTTCCTGTTCATCCGGTTTTTTTGTCACTTGCCTGATTTGAGTGAAGTGCCAGTCATTTGTTTTATCTTTACTGTCTGCCTTTGGATTTTCTATGCTACATGCTACCGCAAACGCGATATTTTTTACTGATTCTCCTGATTTCGATACTTTAACGCTAAGTGGTCCGTGATTACTTTAAAGCTATAGCCTGCCAAATATGGCCTACATTTTCTTATGCCCCAAACTACCGCTAAGTATTCTTTTTTAGATGCCGAGTGCCTAGATTCTGTGCCGGTTAGGTTTCTACTAGCGCATACGATTACGTAATTTACACCATCTTTCTTGCTTATTATTTGTCTTTTTAATTTCCTCATTCTCTTTTATTGTTCTTTCAGGTTTATTTTTAGTTTCATTTTCCATTTTTGGGAAGGATAGCGACTGTGGGCTTGCTTCCATAGGATAGCGGTTGGGTGGACTCCCTGGTAGCCACCAAGTTTCTGAGACGTAATCTAGGGTCATCCGTAGGGCTTTCAGCATATCCGTACCTAAAATGCCTACGGATTTTAATTTTGGGACTAACCTGAACATAAACTGTTGAACTTTCTTTCCTATCAAGATCGGGATTACTTCTTGCCCGATTATGTCGACGGTCTTTCCGTTCGCGACCGTTAATTTGCACGAAACTGGTTTTAAAAGTAAAAAGTTGGAATTTTCGATTTTTTCCAATAATTCCTTGCCCACGTACGAATGTGTGACATCTATATCAACCAGGATTCGAAATAGTTTATTTGCGAATTTCGTCATTAAATGAAAACGTGTCTCCGTTGTTTCATCTTTATCCGAATTTAAGAATTCAGGCGTTTTGGTACTAGGTTGGATTATTTTTGGTCCTAATACCCGGCCCTCCAATTTCCCTGGTTATATGCGTAATATGGACATTCTCTTTTAAAATGACCCGTTAAACCACAATGATTACAATTTGAATTATTTGTTGTTTCGTTCGCGTTTTTTTTATTGCCCTGTTTTTTGTCTGAGCTAGAACTTGTTTTTTCTGGCGAGTCCTTGGTATTTTTAATTGATTTTTGATTTTTATTAGCGTAGTTTAATTTTTTTAAATTTTGCTTACTATTACTATCTTCTGAGTTATTTTAGGGTTTTTCTGTGGCGAATTCAATAATTGGGTTGCTTGGGCCTTGATTTGAGCCCAAAGACATTTGATTAAACATTGGTAACATGTTGTGGTAGGAGTTATATGGATATCTGTATCTATAGTTTTGGAATCTGGGTTGGTAGTTTCATTGAAATCTAGGTTGAAAATTTGATTGAAAACCAGGTGGGAATCTAGATCTGGAGTTAGGTCTAAAATTTTGTTGATATTGGGTAGGAAAAGGTGACCATGGAAATCCAAATGTTGGGAATAGGAATCGATTTTTGTACTGTTTTTTAACCAGATTATTTTGAGTTTGGTTTCCGCGTTGGTTATCAATTTGAACGATTTATTTTCCCTTAAACCTTTGTTATTGTCCGATTTATTTTTATCCTCACTACTTTTACTACGTTTTTGTTCTATTTTATCCTCTATTTTAGGTTCAGTAATTTGTAAAACTTGCCCTCGGATGTTTGATTTGGCTAGCTCAGTTTCCCATTCTTTACCTAAGTCTTCTAATTGTTCAAAAATTTCAATATCGTTTCTTTTTATATGCATTTTATATTCTATTCTAGGGTTCTCATATGTTCTACGTAGTTCCCATTCGCGACTTTTTCTATGATATAATTTAGTAAAAAGTTGTCTAATTTCCGCTAAATACGAGTAGATATCTTGATTTGATTTTTTCCCTAATTTCCTTAGAAAATCTTTCGTCGATATACGCGTTTTTAAAATCTTCGCAAAAATCAGATAAATATTTCCAGGAATTTTGATTTATTTCGCACCAGTCTTTTGCGTCTTGAATTAGTAGTGCACCTAAATTTTCTAGGATGTCCCGTTTGTTTATCTTGTAACCCCTTTTGAATCTTTTTAATTCCTCGAAAAAATGTGCGGGACTATCTTCTTTATTATTGCAAAATTTGATTAGCCCATTACTCATAATTTGGAAAGGCGTTTGTATCATGCCGAAAGGAAAATACGTATCTGGGATCGTTTCATTATTTAATTCATTGTCGGATTCGTAATTTGTGTCTGGGTTAATTATGTGAATTCTAGAACGTCTGTTCGTCCTGTTAGTTGTTTTTGAGAGTCTACCTGTTTTGTTTTGGTTTGATTTGTTTCCGTCCTCTAAGGTTCGCTGTCATCGGAGCTTTGTAATTAAAATTGTTTATTTCTCAATCTACTACGGTTTTCAATATTATTGTATGAAGGTTGATTATTTCCCAGTAAATTTTCTCTTAAATTGAACTGTACTGAGTGTTTAATAAGAGATGCGCTTTTATTTGTCCTGTTATATGGTTCTATTCTTTTCTTTCTGTGTTCTAAAAAGCTATTAGCGGGTGGGTCGAGTCTAAACCTTAGATTTTTTGTCCTCTCTTCCTTTTCTTTAAAAAATCTTTCCGTCTCTTATTCGTAAATTCGTTGTATTCCGCGTGACCTTGGTGCGACTCGCAGGTATTGCTCGCTGCACGTGCGAACTTGTTTACGCTCTTGAACGGTTCGTTTCGTTCGACGCTGGAAATATTTGACAAGAATCGGAACCCGATGTAATTTTCTTTTAAGGCTTCATCATTTTTCCCGATTGTTGGTTTTAGTTTTTCAAAACCTATTTTTCAGCTTCTTCCGACCTCTTAATTCCCTCGTTTGAACTTTTGGCTTTCCGAAACTAGGTTTAAACTTAA
>CAKNWU010325054.1:0-12999 GCA_932072015.1 Andricus quercustozae
AGAAAGCAGGAATCAGTCAATCATGTCAGTAGCTGATTAACAGATATCCGACCATAGCACACGCAGGCGTGAGCGCGTATGGATTCCCAACGTCGCTTCGCGAGTAATTCTCGAGAAGAACCGATAAAGCCGGCTATTTTCCTATCAGGTTTGTGAAAAAACGTGTCTATCGAATTGGAATATATAACACTGGAGGTGAAGATCTGGGTTCAGGATACGATAGGTATGTGGCGGTTTTCATGTATCTTTGCCCCACCCACGTACCATCTTCATCTAGACGTTCCTTCTTCTACCATCTGCATCTCAATTCGGTTTGCAGTCTCTTTTTCTCGGCTAAATCTCTTTATCTAGTCTCTCTATCCCCACGATCCCCAATAACTATTCGTGAAAAAGATTGTTTTCTCTTATCGAGAGGGAAAAATAGTGAATCTGGGGATTTCAGGATATTTGCGATAACGAAAGGAAAAAACCGCTTATCAAAAATGGATATTTAGAATCTCAGGAATACCTTTAAGGTTCTGATTAGAATTTCATTTCTACTTTAATTCTTTAATGAAATCTACGTGCGATAAAAAAATCGACACTTGTCACGATAGAATATTCCATGTTCAAGGAGGTAGGGTCGCGCATACTATCACTGTTAAAAATAATATTAAATTTAATATACCCATGTGCATTAAAATTAATATACCTAACAAGAAAAATAAGATAATTCTATTTTACACAAATTCAAAATAAGTTTAGCAATCATTTTCGATCCTAAATAATAAAACATGATACCTTCTTCCTGTTAACCAAAAATAAAATTGAATTTCAAGAAAAGTTCAATTAAGCAAATAAATAACAGAGTTAACCTACAATGAACTGTATTCGCATTAAATTTTTACCATTTAGAGCGAATTTACGGAAAAGTTCCACCCATACATTGCACTTTCATTATAAATAACATTTCAGTCGACGAACTGTAGATCATTAATTTAGTTGCTAATATTTGACAAGATTTAAAGAAATGAAAGCACTTTCAGTTTTCACGCAAACTGCTATACCGACCTGTATATTAAATTTAATACACATGTATATTAAATCCACTACACCAATGTATGTTAAGTTTCAGTAGCGGTAGTGCATATTTGCTTCACACACATGTATATTAAACCTCATACAGATTTTTCTAACAGTGATATTTGCAAATAGTTAGTCCTAAGTCTATGTCGGAAAATAATACTGTTTGAGTGATATAAGTTTTATTAACCCTTAAATGTATAATATGTAGCTTATTTACGTCGAAGAAAGACAACAATTAGATAATTATGCCAGTCTAATGTGTTATTAATAATTTCCTGTCAGACCTAAGAGAAAATTTTTGGCTATGATTGTACACTACACATAGACAAGTTGTGTATACAGACGAGTACACACTAAGTCCTCAAGATCTGAGCGTAGACGCGGCAACATCGCATATTTCATGGTATCTAATTTGATATTTGTGCTCTTTGACTGCAAATGAAAATGTGCCATTTTTTGAAAATGACAGATCGATTTGTATTCAATGGTGAATTTATGAAAAACAATGTTTCTCATAAGAGATTGAAAATTGTTGTGCATGCGCTAGACCCGCTAGGCACTCCGACAGCGTTGCCGGATGGCTATCACGTGCTTGTTTCATTTTTTGAAAAATTAAAAATTCTCAAACGTTGCAATGTCTCTCCTTGTTAAACTAAGAGGACAAAAATTCTGAAATTTTTTGAAGATCTGCCTGAAACCCCCTTCTAACATATATTAGTTTTAAAAAAAAATGGTAAGAATAATTTACGAGTTAGAGTTAGAGATGTAACATTTTCCTATGCTTGGGATAGGCTTTACGTATATAAAGGTTCAAATTTGATCTTAATTATCTCAGCATTTGTAGTTATTTAAATAAATTTAACTTATTTAAACAATTATTTGTTCCCAAAAAATGTAAAAATATCGTATTTTCTGAATTAAATGTAATAGTTAGTCATTGTTTGGAGTATTCAATTTTTTTAAAAACATTTTGTGACCATCTAACCAATTATTTATTGTTTATTTTCAACATAACCAAAAATTCAGCCAGGGATATATCCACCTTTTTCTCAAATTGGTATCCTATGCTTCTTTTTGTTGAATAATTACACAATTTTGATACATTTATTCTGATGTTTAACAAATTTCTATTCGTTTAAACAATTCTTATTTGCTCAAGCTGTTTTCTTTCCAAAACTTTTGAAATATAATATAAAATGGAACACATGCCATTATTTTTTTGTCTGTATATTGCATTGAAAGAATATATTAACCTATTTTTAATTTTTCAAACAAACTGAATTTGTTTAAACTATTATTTTTTCCCAAAAATATTGTAAAAATCGTATTTTATGAATCAAACATAATATTGAATGATTTTGAGTGGTAGTGAATTCTGCCAAAAGCTTTATGTCATTGTTAAAAGTTACTAGTATGGTTTTATTGCATAGACACTCCTCTTCAATCTCTAAAAAACTTGACACGTTTCGCTCAAACCCTGAAGTATGAATTAAATTTGTCGGGAATCCAAAATTTCCCCATGTTAATTAAATGTGATTTTGAAGTTCCCGGTGGCACGTGTTAATAGTTTAATTTCGAGAAAAAAATTACGGATTTTCTTTCACCGGAAATAGAAACTTTTTCGATGGGGGGGGGGGGGTTCTTGCCCTCTACAGTGAAAAAAATTTTGCAATGAATTTTTGGACGACCCTAATATACATATATATATATATATATATAACCCTGTAGAATTGTTTAAGATAAGAGTTTAATGTCAATTATGAAAAATTAGTATCTATAACCGAATATATGTGAATACCCATATCAAAATCAATACATTAATTTCGAACAATGAGGTTAACAACACTGTTGAGCTTAAGTGCAGTAGCCTCAGATTCTATATGGCAGAGCAGAATTAATTCCCTATTAATATTGAATGGGCGAGCTATCAATGAAATCAGGAGGTGAGAATATTGTAGAAGATCTGGAGTTTCTATAGTAATTCAGTTGGATTAATTGCTAAATTGAGTCCGTAATTATATTGGATATCTCTCTTCACTCCAATACTATTATTAAATATTTAGTTCTTCTTCATTTATGACACATAAGATAACTCCTTATAGATTAAAAATATTTTGTTACTCTAATTTATTGACCTTCAAAAAATACTCATGAGGATTTTCTAGCTTAAATATAATTATTACTGAAATTTGTAATATGTTTAATGTGTTTCTAAAAAATTGTCACGTTCTTATAAACATTATATGTACCTACTGAATATATCTGACAATCTTCTGGGGATTTATATTTTCAATGTCCTTCTGCTTCATTGCAAATTCCGTTTCTCAGATACAACGAAATACCTCAAAGTTTTTTCCTGGGGCAATACATATTCCTGGAAAACAATGGAAGTAGCAAATGTGAATTTATTCTAGCAGCTTTGCTGGAAAATAAAAAGGATAAGCATTATTTAAATTGTACTTCATAGCCTAGGGTTCTTGCATGTATATTCACACGTATGTTGCAGAATATGTATGAAATACACCAGTTATTTGTAAAATATACAAGTTTTATATATGAGGAAGTACCAGCTCGCGCAGATTTGTTTGCCTTTCCGCATTATTCATGAGCATACTTATAAGCTACAATTGCAACGCATTGCATTCTGGGATATGGAAGCGACTAGGAAGAAAATTGACTTTCATCAAACACGAATACATATAATGAAACTTTGTCAAAGTCATGTTTTATAAACTCAAAAAGATATAGTTGCATATTTTTTTCAGCATGACATCTTCTGAATTTCCATCAAAAATACAACACTGATTTAGTAGCTGGTAATTTAATTTTTAGTTTGGTAAGGCTTGAGTCATTTTTCAATGCCATAGAAGATTGATAATCCATATTCGGGAGCGTCGACTAATTACGTAAGACTTTTTCCTAAAAGTATTTCCTTCGTAGGTTTCAGCTCTTGAATTTTTTTAAATATGCTAATTAATAATTGTTTTAGCTGTTGAAATATACTTTTTAATATTTTGCAAATTATACCATTGTTGGTTTTATTTATTTATTGTTATATTTTATTCCATACGACTTACGCACTCGTGGAATCCCTAAAAATCTTAAAAATTCTGTGCATTTTTTAAAAAATTTGGTAAATACCTTAAAATTTTTTGAGTAAGTTAAGATTCTCTCTGAAATTATACTAGTTAATTTCTTTAAAATCTTGGAATCTTTTAAAGTAATTTGAAACTCTACCCTAAAAATTTTGTTATTTCTTAAAATGTTGTGAAATTCCTTAAGATCTAAGGATATACCTGAGAAGCTTTGAAAATCTCTTTGAAATACTTTGCAGCCCTTTGAAATAAATCAAAATCCATTGAAGTCTGTTGAAATACTTTTAAATCACCGAAAATCTTTCAAATGTTTTAAAATCTCTTGATGTCTCCTATACGGTGAAAATATATAATATATTTTTTATATATTATATATAAAATCTTGCGTAAGAAGGGAAAGAGGTTTTTTAATATTTCAAAAATAATCCTTACATAATTAATGAAGGTTTCCTTATAAATGGTTTCGAAAAAGCCAGATCTAGGCCAGCACCAACATTGAATTGTAATATGAAGAAAACTTAAAAACTTTAAGGCCCGATAATTTTTTGTATCGTATTTTGCCCAAATACACCAGATGTGTATCTTGGAGAAGTATGTCAAACCTCATTAGAGAATTAACCTAATCTGCAGCTTGATACGGATTGTGGCAAATTGTAAAGCACAAAATTCTAATCCGACCAACTGCGTTTATATCCTTGGACTATTCTTCACGGGTGTTTCTCATCAGGATTAATTAGTGCTAAAGCGTAACCTACGTGATTCAGGATACGCTTGCTAATTGTACATGAGCTTATATACCTATGTAGTGTGTATGCATATCTCGTACGTTCACGAGCGGTACGTGCTGCTTTCAAAAGATTATGTTTTCGACACTCTCTTGATCTGTTTCCTGTTCTGAACATTCTGATATTCTTTTTAACAAAGCTGATTATTGCCGTTTTTGTATCATTCCATTTTCTCCTGGATATGAACTGCATTTATATTAGAAAATTTGTCTAACGTTTTCTGTGAAAGAAAGATCCTCTTACGTTTTGCTGGGCTATAATATAATCCTAAAAACTAATGTAGGTAATCGCAATGTGAACATTATTCATCTAGACGTGGCCAGCAAACATTTTTTTAACATAACTTAGAAATAATTTTGGGAATGTTGAGGATTGCAATGTAAGAAATAATCATGAGTTGCTTTCACAAATCCAGAAACAGAAGTGCAGAAAGTGTCATGAATTAGATTTTTGTCTAATTTGAACATCCTGTTGATATGATTATGCAGCCTGAATAGTAGAGGGCGACGACTTATTTTTTTAAATGTAGAACGGCACACTCTATCGATTTCAATAATCTAAAGCATTAAAAGGTAACATTTATAGCAACATTGGATTATCACAAAGACCGCAAAAACTTGAAATACAAAGTGAACAAATAACCGATAAAAATTCAAGCATGATTATAACCATAAATTTTACTAGTAATATTACTATAAAAAAGCACCCCAATCTTTAATTGTATCAAACCCTACTGTATTTTTTTATCGATTAAGTATTAGTATATCAACTTTGCATTCTTCTTTGTAAATTATACCACCCTTAACTTTACAGGATTAATAGGAAGCAAGTGGACCGCACGCCACTTGTTATATTTGTCCAGGTTAGCCTGTAGAATTCTGAATAGATCTGCATAGATCACGTAGTATCAAAGTGGGCCAAAGAAAATATCATTCATAAAATAATATAATGAACATAGTGGGCCAAGATTTGAACCTTGAAGTACTCCCGGTGTAGGCTGAAATCTGCAACATAAGTGCCCGTTATATTCAGCTTCATTCTCTCCTGCAGGGAGGTAGGATCTGAATACACCTTTTACAGGGTGTAGCAAATCCATTTAGTATATTTTAATTATTAAAATATGATAATCAACTCTATTAAATGCTTTTGCTAAACTAATATAAACTACATCTACCTGATTGAAACTATCAACAAGGACAGGTAAATACTGTGTAAATATTTATAGATCTCATCTGCATGACGTAAAACCGAGTTAATATTCAGAGCAATTACTATGTATCACATTGGAAATAATTTTATAAATGCATGTCTCCAAAATTTAGAAAAATTGATTATAACTGAAATATGTGTGTAATTCGTTACACTAGACGCACTTCCATCCATTAATGTAGGATATATTTTTGTAGCTTTCAAAAAATTCAAAAAGGTTTCAGATTTTCACTTAAAGTTGAAAATTATTGCAATTTATATGACAAGAATACTAGAGTCCTAATAAGTGGAGAAGAACCAGAGTTTAATCCGTCAGTGTATTCAGCTGGAAGTTTTTGTATCGTCATGGATACATCATTTTAAGAGATCAATGAAAAAACGAACATTAATTTACGTTCAGTATTTATGCCTAACTCACAAAGATATTCAAAGTTTTCTTTCGAGAGGTATATATTGACTCATTATTATTTAGAATTCCAGCAATTCTTTATTGCTGGTTAATTCTATTTATAATAACCCAGAAAGTTCATGGTCATGCAATAATATTCTGCTATGCATTACTTGTGTACTATAAGGAATTATGTTTATAAAATAAACAGTCCGTCAGATCACTATAGAGATAACTTATCCTAGTATAAATAATAGTTGAGTAATTATAATTGGTTGACAATTTTTATTCAAAGCGGGTTTTGTTTTAGATTCTGGAATGACAAATTTTATGTTAAGATGTAATGCACTGAGTATGATGTTGAAGTAACTCTATACATGCAGCATTGATTATGTACACATTTTTATTCCTGTGAATAATATATTTACATAGTTACAATCACTTAAGACATAGAATCATTGCAGTACTGTTTCATTGCATTTAACGTTGTTCGGCACAGCGATAAATTCTACATGGACAAATATTTAATATCCGTTTCGAAATCCCTATTCTATACTGATGCTCGTGGTCATTTTCAGTTGTACATTCGTAGGAAAATATTAGAACATCAAAATGCACTTTCGAGCAATACAATCCTACATTTCAACTCATGTCTCCTTTGTCAATTTCCCTAAATCTGAACGTCTTGGAGTAACAAATTAATTAAATTTAAATATGTATGTATTTATATCATTAAGCTATTTCCCTTTCGGCGAGCCTCTAGGGGTAAGCGTGACACTACCCGATTCGGGTAGTGTTTTTTAGGTGGATAGTTTCTTGTAGTAAATAACTACAAGTGTGGGGGCTCACCACACCCACGACCGCCAACAGCAACGCAGTAGTATCAGACGGTCACCCATCCAAGTACTAACCGCGCCCACCACTGCTTAACTTCAGTGATCTAACGGGAACTGGTGTTTCCAGCGTTGTATGGTTTGTTGGCCATATCATTTCGTTATTAAAGTACTGTAAGTAAAATCTTGTACAGTAATGTATTTCAAATTCTATTTTTAAATTACCGGTTACCCCGGTTACACAGGCGTTCACACAATGGATTTTTACGATCAGCTGAAGCGTTTCAGCGTGTTCGGTATAACTTTCGGTAACGTTCGGAAACTTTCGCTATACCCAACGGAGTTATTCGGTGGCCCGAACGACTAATTCGTGCAGTCCATACGACTCAGTCGTGTAGCGAAAGTACAGAGTAGAGTGGAAGGCCTACTCACAACTGTGTGGACGTTCGTGTGGATGAAACGAATGGTTCCTGTCTAAATCCGAATGAGTCGTACCAATACAAAACTCAGTCGTCAATTTAGCTGTTTTTTTCAGTCACACGATTGAGTTTTGTATCATAAAGTAACTATTAGTCAAGAATTTTCTCCGTGTATCTGTTCATTAAATCTACATTTTTTAAACTGTAGGTTATGGTAAAACTTTCATACCGAAAATCGGTGATTTTAAAGAAAGAATATTTTTTGTTTAAAATTTGCATTGTGATTAAAAATTATCAGATTTCAAAGAATATTAAAAAATTTCGAATATTGAAAAAACGATAAAATAGAAAACGTTCATATTCTAAGAAAACACCAAATAGTTTCACTTGATGCAAAATCAGTTTTTACTTTCATACCTAAAGAATTAGTATTGGAAAACATTCAAATTAACTGGTTCAAAATCAGGCAGTACACTGACATTCCTGTTGCATAGTTTCTTGAATTGGCGGAATTCTGTTTGGATAACGCATAGGGGAAACCGCCCTACAGTAGATAGGAAAAAATCAACAGTATTTAGCTGCATGAGTTTCCAAAAATAAAGAAAATTTTTCTTTTTGAAATAAAGCTTACATATTTAATTAAATATTCTTATAGAAAAAATTATAACGAAATTAGTCAATTAACTGTATTGAACATTTTTATTATATCCGGTCAAGGATACGATTTTGACAACTCCATCCATCAATAGATAATCGTTTCTGGTATTGCTCCTAGACACGCCAGAATACTAAATCTCGATAATTAAAATTTATCATTAGTATACTTATATTTCAAATTAGTTTATTGAATTAATGATTGTTAAAAAGATGATTATTTTACAAAAATCTCAAAAGCTTACATTTTCGACAATTTTTGTATCTCTGATATTCCGTGAGATTGTTACGATTGGTTAACCTGATTTGTGATGACAGAAAGGTTCAGAATTTTTACATACCCTAATTCTAAAAATTATATCAAAAATAAACAAACAAACACAACCTTTAAATTAAAACAACTGCGAGTCAGTCACAGAGCTGCTAATTTTGATTGCGAAATTTTTCGCAATTTTTGGAAAATGTATAAAATTGCCACAGAAATGTTTCATTAAGGTAAAAAGTATGTGTAATGAAGAGCCGAAAATTTTTTTCAGGTTAAAAATTAATTTTGTTCTCTCATACTAATGAATTATAACATTTCAACGAAACCTCGTAAGAAAACATAGTATCCTTGTTAAAATGTTATACTAACAAAAATGGTGAACATTTTTTGCCAGTTTTCCAGTTAATTAAGATTATATACTGTAAATCATTATCTACTGTAGAGTGGTTTCCCCTACTACATTTTTCAAGGTGAATTCTTCCAACAAATTTTCGGAAACCCGATGGGGTCCCCCTTATCTGGTATAATATCGGACCTTGTGATGGAGAGCCTCGAGATTCGCATTATACAAAAATTACCTTTTAAACTTATGTTTTACTATCGCTATGTCGTTGATGTGCTTACTTGCTTACTTGAAGACAACATTAATGAACTTATCAATAAGTGCAATGCTTACCACCCACGCATTCAATTCACACTGGAAATACAGAACAATAAGATCATTAATTTTTTAGACATCACACTAATTAGGTCTAACAATACTATTATCACCAATTACCATAGGAAAGATAGATGGTCTGGCAGGTATATAAATTTCAATTCTAAAATAGCTTTCAAAGATAAAATCTCGGTAATAAATAGTTTAGTAGACAGGGCCGTCTCATTACCCGACATAAGGCTTAAAAACAAAATTTAAAAATTGTTGAACGTACTCTCAGATCAAATGATCATCCAACACATTTTTATAAGAAATACATTCACAAAAGATTAGAATACTTAAATAATAAAAATTGCAATCCTTCCCATTTAACGTTCAATGATGTATCAGGGTTTTCACTAGACAAGATTATAATCTTGTCAACGAACTTGCTAGATTTTATAAAAGGAGTTTTATAGAGCTTAATTTACTTGTCACATTTGAATATGAAAAAGATCCTTTTCAGTGTTTTACTAAATTTAAAGATATGATTCCTGTTAAAATCAGAACTCATCTAGTATATCTAGTTCCTTGTGAGTCTGGATTCGTATACATAGGACAAACCGTGCGGTATTTTAAAGATAGACTGAGAGAACACAAAAATGATTGTAGAAACGATTCTAGAGGCACCGCTTTAGTACAACATTCACAAACCTATGACCACAATTTTGACTTTACAAAACCTAAGATTATAAGTAAAGAAGGTTATTATAATAAACATACATTTAAGGAAATGTTCCATATCATCAAGCATAATAATACTGTCAACAAAGTATCAGACACTAACTTTTTAAGTGAGGTATAATGTGGAGTGCTGCCCAATACTGTTATATATTATTTAATTAAATGCTTCTGCCTACCCAGAAGTGGAGTGAACACAAAGAGTACATAATCTTTTCTTATAAAGAACTTCCACCATTAACGGATTTTTCGTAATTGTCAAAATTCATGTCATCATAAACTTTTTCAATTCCGTATATGCCACGTAAGTAGAACACAGGTTATGTTTCCACTTCTTTAACTGGTCTTTCCTCATCCTATACATTTTGTAACAAAAAATCCTATCCTATTTCTAGTGTTAGACTTTCTTCTAATAATGTATTACTGATGAGGCCTGGCGTCGCTGGGCGAAAGCTCGAAATGAAATAAAGTTTTTAAAAAAACTACCAGACGAGTAGATCGAAAACCATCACTACATCGACAGCCTACATTTAACCTCGCTAGTATTTTTTCACAAAAATGCAGTGTTTTAATATTCCGAACGTTGCACAAAAATATGATATATTAATTCTGAGTTTAAGATATCAACTATCCAAAATATTGTACTTGCTTTTCATTCCTATTATTTCAGATAATTCCGTAAACTGGAGATGAACGGTGTATATGGAGAAAAGCCGTGCACCCTTGATTCTGCATTTCTGAAAGCGATATTAGCGCCATCGAGGTAACAAATATAGAAGAAGGTATATCGCGTTTTAAATACATAATTAAGGATGCGCTGCTTAGTCCTAGTTTACCGCAGATATTATGAAATACTAACATTCTGTAATAATATTAATTTTATATTTTTATTTAAAAATTGCGTGAGACAAAAAAAATAATAATGAGTATTACAGGAAAAAAACATGATAAATCCATTTTCGCCAATACCTGCTTTAAAAATTATGCTTTTTCACGCCTGTAGAGCGAACGCAAAATGGCTTATTTTAGAGCTCACAGTGAAAAAAAAGGATCATTTTTGTTGCAGGGCATTTTGCATGTTTTATTTTCAACGTTACTTTACAACTCCTGGTTAAAGTAGAATAATAAGTTTAGTAGGCGTGGTTGTTACACAGCAAACCTACAAATGTTTTTCTCCACTGCGACATATATAATGACAAGGAAATATTACACGCTCCGGGTCATGGAAATTTATTGCTAATTGCTTTTCTCTCTCGCATATCCTGGAGATAATGCGCGCAGGCAAAAGGATTCTCGGCAGTGCCACGTAAATAATATTTCCAAATAATTTCAAAAGTGAAACGCTGTCCGTTTATTTGGGAGATTTTTCTGCTATGTGGTGATTTTCCAGTGCCTTTCTAGAGTGTACTATGTGCCACGTTGCCACTTTAAAAATCAACCAAAGTTACAAATTATTAAAAATGTTTGAAGCCAAAAGTATCAATAAACCAAAAACTATATATCTAACTCAATATTACTTACGCATGAAAGGACTGAAAAATTGAGTTACTTAGATTTAACTATGCACTCCATAAATGCAGTTTCTGTGAGTAAATAAAGTAGAAAATTTTAAAAATACATTTGGAACAATAAATTCTGCTCATACGTTTTCCACTAGTACAAAAGTGCAATTTGCTTCGAAAACATAAGAAAATAAGTGAATAAGTGTATGTACATGTGAACGAAAATAAAATCAGCGTTCGTATTCTACAAATTGTTAGCTTCAACAATGTTTGCCATGGTTTCCACCCGCTGCCTGATTTTTATACAGTATGTTGACAGTCGTTTCGGAAAATTGAGATCGGAAGGGACCGCAGACCTCAGTGAGGTTAAAAAACCTCGTAAATCAAAGTTTGATTTAAGATCCGTGGACAAGCCGTATTTTTATACCATAAACAACCATATTTCTTTTCGGAGGGGATATGCGATGCTATTTGCTTTTGTATTTTTCGTCTACCACATTTTCCGATTATTGGTCAAAATATAAATGTCGTTTTACTTTTTTTTTATTAAGAATTTACATTACAATATGAGTTTCCTTCATTATTTCTTCTGTTACATGAATGATATTTTTTTTCTGGGTGACTTTTCTTGCAGATGCTTTGAGTGGACATACTTGAAGTATCCTTTATATTAACATTCCTACTATATATGTCCAAAGTATTATTACAATATATACAAACAATTAAAGCAAAATATATATTATATCAAAAAAATGTATAGATCCATACTAAGATAATAATATATGTTCTAATTCAGATATTAGTGAACTAATTTAATTCACTACCAAATATTGGTCTTCAGTGTATTTTCGATATTCAATCTGATGAAGGTTTGTTGAATCAGGTTAATGAAATGTGTGTTGATGGTTGTGGTAACACATAATTATATCGAAGCTCTCGAAATAATAATAACTAAATGAAAATTGCTTACATGAAAAAATTAATATTACATGCAAAGATACAAAACATAAATTTAGAACATTGCGACAATTTCGAATTTATAATTTATCAGTGATATTGATCAATTTTGGTTATATCTGTAATTATAAATTTAGAAATTATATACAATTCTACATACTTAGATATCTTATTTATGGTCAATACTAGCAAACCCGAAATCGAGAGCATTAAAAGGAAACAGGCGTGGAAACAGAAAGTTTTATGGCTAAAGTTCAAATGTTCAAAGTTTGTTTGCTGCCTCTCGAATTACGAGGTAGTAGAACTACGTGATATAGAAAGAGTACGAGAAATCAGCGGATGTGGATCTTCAATTAAATATTATTATCTCGCGTGATCTTCGTTTAAATAAATTATTACAGACGATACGAAATTCTTACCTTCAATTTTCCTTAAATTTGGTGTAATTT